>OX940982.1:943781-1058554 GCA_954871275.1 Leptopterna dolabrata
TGTTCGATTCCACCACACTCGATTAACCATTGACCATGATTAAGAACTAATCGGCCGATTTTGGTCGATTAGCGTTCTTAACCACAATTACACAGCCATTTTGGTTATTATGCAACGAAACTACGTCAAATACACAGTGCTTTCTGATATAGTGATTTCGATATTATACACCTACGATCCCTCGCGCATTAGTGCGTGCTTTCGAATTATCATTCCAAGATGAAGGTGATTGTCATCGGTCGTCCTAAATAGGGAAAGGAATGAAGATTTCATCGACTTTTCAATGCGGTACCGACTATCAAAACAACTGTTCTCAACGCACTGGAACAAATAGAAGGCCGTCTAGAATACCAGACTGACCGGTAAGTTACATGTCGTACATTAATAGAAAATAATGTATGTCGTGAGTCCCTCCCGGGAACACTCCACTAGCAACCTTAAAGCTCTCACCAATATTCGTATGTAAAACTTACCTTCCGCTAATAAACATCTGAGTGGGGAGACAGGCAACAGAATCCAGGGGACACAACCTGGAGCCCCACTGCCAGCTCCCAACAGGGAGCTGGAGGGAGAGGCCTCCAAGTCCTATATAACCCTGGATCCTGGAGCTTTAGCTTCATTCGACACTTCCTCTAACCAGCTCTCTCTTCTCTCTCTCCTACCTTCCTCCTCCCAGATGCCTGGTGGAATCCGCCGCTCTGGGAATTTACCTCCTACCTTTTCCTCTTGTCTACATCGGTGGATATCCGCCGCCTAGACAAGCACCTTCCTTCACCTACATCGGTGGATCACCGCCGCCTAGGTGAACTCCCTTCCTCTCGCCTATATCGGTGGATCACCGCCGCCTAGACGAGATTCCTTCACTCACCTACATCGGTGGATCACCGCCGCCTAGGTGAACTCCCTTCCTCTCACCTACATCGGTGGATTACCGCCGCCTAGGTGAAATTCCCTCGCTCTTCTCTATCTACTCCTTCACGCCACCGTGATGAAGAATTTAAATTCATCACAGTGGTGAACCCGACGTTCATCCAACCTTCTATCCTCTTACCACCTCATGTGTCGCCCCAGTCTAGTTCGGTGTCCCGAATTTTAAATTCAAATGCAACTTAAACAGTCAGTATAAATTCGCAATTTTTTGGCCCACCCGCAACCGCTCACACCGCTCTCAACTCTCCGCCACAAACACCTCCGCTGCCGCAAATTGTGAATTTAAAAATTCAAAAACTCACCCAATTTGAATTTTGATTACAGACCTCAACCATGGACCCGAACTCGCCGACGCCGCCGCTCCTCCGGCCATCCCTGCTGCAGCCGCCGACCGCTGCGACATCTGACGCAACCGACAACCCCTTCACCAGCCTCTCACCACCCGGCTCTTCCGCATCCGCCGCCGCCGCTGCCGCCGCCGCTGCGGCTGCCACTCACGCCGCCGCTACCGTTCCCCCACCCCGGAACGGCCCCTCCAAGCCCGCCTCCAGGGCAACCACCCTTCCGGCCGCCACTCACGCCGCCGCTACCGTTCCCCCACCCCGGAACGGCCCCTCCAAGCCCGCCTCCAGGGCAGCCACCCTTCCGGCCGCCACTAACGCCGCCGCTACCGTTCCCCCACCCCGGAACGGCCCCTCCAAGCACGCCTCCAGCGCAGCCACCCTTCCAGCCGCCACTAACGCCGCCGCTACCGTTCCCCCTCCCCGGAACGGCAAAAGATCACCCCGTGTCTCCTTCGCGGGGGACCAACCACCACCGTCGCACCCGCCCATCACCTCGGGCGAAACAAGCCCCTCCCATCCGACAGACCCCAACACCTCAGCCATTATGCCGCACTCCGCCCCAGCTCACCAACGCCTGTTCCTAAAATGTTCTAAAACAAATGTACCGTTCCTCGTCGACACAGGGGCGGCGCTCTCCATCTTCCCTAATAACATTCTCCGGCGACAGGCGCGTTGTTGCCGGCAACTCCTCTACGCCGCCAACGGTACCACCATCCCCTCGTACGGGACGTACCGCTCATCAATCCATATGAGCGGGCTCGCGTACGAGTGGGAATTTACCGTGGCGGACGTGGAGAAAGCAATCCTGGGGGCCGACTTCCTCGCTTATTTCGGCCTCCAGGTTGACGTCCGTAACGCGCGCCTGCTCGACCCCTCCACCCAGAAACCCATCCCCGGGTTTATCCATGCTGTCGATCGCCCCCCCACCCAATTTGAACACCTTCTCCTCCAGTACAAACCCCAGCGCCGCCCCTCGGCACACATCTCACCAACTCAGCACTATATTGAGACCTCGGGCCCCCCAATCTCCGCCAAAGCACGCCGCCTCCACCCCCTCCAGCTGTCCCAAGCACGAAAACACTTCGACAACCTCATAAAAGAGGGCATTATCCGCCCCTCCAAATCCCCGTGGGCTTCACCGCTACATATTGTGCAGAAGCCCAACGGGGATATCCGCCCCTGCGGCGACTACCGCCGCCTCAATGCGAAAACAACCCCGGATCTCTACAACGTCCCACATCTCCGAGACTTCTCTTCGCACCTCCACAACACAACCATCTTTTCAACCCTCGACATCTCTAGAGCCTTCCACCACATTCACATCTACCCTCCCGACGTACCCAAAACAGCCATCATCACCCCTTTCGGCCTGTTCGAATACATTAAAATGGGTTTCGGCCTCCGGAACGCCGCCCAGACGTGGCAGCGTTACATGGACAACATTCTACGGGGACTACCTTTCGTGTTCTGTTTCCTGGACGACGTACTGATCGCTTCCCGGGACCCGAAGGAACATCTAGCACACCTGAAACAAGTACTCGACATCTTCGCCGCCGAGGGCCTCACCATCAACTCTCCGAAATGTGTTCTCGCCCAACCCTCCGTCCGCTGCCTCGGCCACCAAGTTTCGTCCGACGGGATCAAACCCCTACCGGACAAAGTGCACGCCCTCACCGACTTCCCACAACCCCGCACTGTCTCAGAACTCCGCCGTTTCCTGGGTATGTTGAACTTTTATCGTAGACACATCAAACACGCAGCACAACACCAACAACCACTCATACACGCTATCCCACAACCAGCCAAAAAAAACGACAACCGCCCAATTTCCTGGACCCCCACCCTCACAACCGCATTTCAAAACTGCAAGCAGGACCTAGTAGACGCCGCTCTATTAGCCCATCCCGATCCCCATGCCCCCCTCTCCATCTCCACCGATGCGTCTGACTGGGCCATCGGGGCAGTACTCCACCAACACACCGGCGCCACCCCCCAACCCCTCGGCTTTTTCTCTAAAACTCTGTCCCCAACACAAAAAAATTACTCCACCTTTGACAGAGAACTCCTAGCCATCCACGAAGCCATCAAACACTTCCGTGACTTCGTGGAGGGCAGGCAGTTCTCTGTCATCACCGATCATAAGCCCCTCACACACGCGCGCTCCTCCAAAACCGCAAATCCGCCTCCCCCCGTCGCCTCCGGCAACTCGAATTTATCGGACAGTTTACGTCCGATATTCGTTATTTGCCGGGGGGCCGACAACTGCGTCGCTGACGCCCTCTCCCGCCCCACCCCCGCGCCGGTGGCGGAGTTACTGCCTTTCCCTTCCCCGCAAACCATCAAAAATCACCAAATTCCGACAACCGACCCCGCCCTCTCCAACCTCATCTCCGCCTCCAAATTGGAACAACTGCCTCCCCTCGATCTCTGGTGCGACGTATCGGCCGATTCACCGGGCCCGTACGTCCCGCCGGAGCTGAGGAGGCAGTTGTTCCTCCATTACCACTCCCTCCATCATCCCGGCATTCGGGCGAGCCGGGATCTCATCAAGACGCGGTACTTCTGGCCCCATATGAACACGGATATCCGTACCTGGGTTCTAGGGTGCCAGAAGTGCCAGCAATTTAAGGTCTCGGCTCACCCCCATGTACCTCCTCAACCCATCCCCGACTCCCTCCCGTGGGAACATGTCCACTTGGATCTGGTCGGCCCTCTTCCCCCCTCCGAGGGGAAGAGGTACTGCCTCACCATGATCGACCGTGCGACCAATTGGGTTGAGTGTATCCCACTCGCCCACATTACCGCGGACGCCGTCGCCGCGGCCTTCCTCAATCAATGGATCAGCCGCTACGGCTGTCCGCGGACACTCACGGTCGATCAGGGGAGGCAGTTTGAATCAGCCCACTTTGCCGACCTGCTCCGTTCCCTCGGGATTCAGAAAATCCGCACCACTCCTTATCACCCTCAATCCAACGGGAAAATAGAGCGGTGGCACTCGGTCCTCAAGCAAGCCATCTCCACATCAGCCACATCTCCCTCATGGACCAAAACCCTCCCCTACGTCTTACTTAGCCTCCGCACTTCCGCCCGTCCTTCAGACAACACAAGTCCCGCACAACACGCTTTCCGAGACCCCATTCGTTTACCGGCCGACATTTTCCCTCCACACAACACCCCGTCCATTAACAGGGAACCGCTACACACCTCAACACCGACAAACGACACCACTTACCCCAAACGCTTTTACACTTCCACGCACATGTACTTGAAAGAGCCCGGCATGCATAAAACCTTTCAGCCCCTTTATGCCGGGCCCTTTCAAGTCATCCGCACAACACCGACCACCGCGACCCTGCTAATGGACGGGAAACCCCACACCGTCCCTTTCGCCCGCTGCAAACCCGCCCCTGTTCTCCCTCAAACAACATCAGCTATCAGTCTCCCGCCGTCTGTTAGCCATGGAACATCGCTCTCCACCTCAACAGTCTCCCCCGTCGCCGTTTCCGGATTTCGATTCGGATCCGGAAATGGCGGCCATACTCCGGGACGTTTACGTCCCGGACCCGCTCTCCCCCCTACCCCCTTCGCCCGGACCAACTCCATCGCTTCCATTTTTACCGCGAAGGATTTCCGGTTTACCTCCCCGGCCCCGGCGGTGGAAGTACCCCCAGTGGCGCATACTGCGCGAATTTCGCGCAGCGCAAGCCACCGGGGTACACCCTCCCTACACCCCGATCGACCCTCTCATGGCCCCGCTCCTCCACGAGTTTCGCCTCACCCTCCTCATGCCACCCCCACCGCCCCTTCAAAATGTCAATCCCCCCGTCTTCAACGATTCCCCGCCCCCCAAATTTCAAACCCCTCTTGCTGCCCCACCATTTTCGATCTTCGACCCCCCAATTTTAAATTATCCCCCACCCACACCCCAACCCACCAGTACCACAACACCCCCTCTTCCCCCACCTCCGCCGGGGATATCCGCAATAGCTTCCGCCGGGACGACACGGTCCGGGCGGCGCAACAGACGACGGGAGCGTCCCGGCGGCCAAGTCCCCCGCCCCGCTCTGAGCAATCACGGCGGGGCCTTGAGATTTCGGGACAGTGCTTGTGTTTCATTAACCCACACGCACTGTACCGAACCTCACAGCCCCGCCGTGGCCACCACGTCGCAGCGGGCACCATCCACACCTTCCCACACGCCCCAATCAAACACTTCACTCCACCCACACACTCACTACACCTCACCACACACAACCCACACCCAGGGAACGGCGGATTTCACGACCCCGCTCCAATCTGTCTCCCCAACAAAATTTGTACACACCAAATTTTCCGACCATGTAAATACAACTGTAAATACAAATGTAAATACCGAAGACCATGTAAATACCAATGTAAATACCAATGTAAATACCAAAGACCATGTACATACTAGTTTGTAAATTTTCGTACATATTACTCTACTCATCATCATCATTATCCTCATCACCATTGCCTTCATAACGACCCTGTACATATTCCTCCACTACTTGTCCCTTCATCAATTTTATCATGCTATCATACTACCTACTACTACTTACTACTTGCTACTCACTATCATGTTATCGTACTACTCCTATGTTACCTCTTACTTACTATACCAAGCTACTTATATATAAACCCTAGGATTAAGTCACAACCTGTCACACTTCTGCCTTCAGCACTTCAATTGTTTGCTTCAGCCTTCAGCTTCTGTCAACTTGCGCCTTCAGCTCCCCTCTTGTTTCCGCAGCCCTCAGCCCCTGTCACCTTGAGCCTTCAGCTATCTCAAAACATTGGTTCGAACTGGGGGGACCTCTGTCGTGAGTCCCTCCCGGGAACACTCCACTAGCAACCTTAAAGCTCTCACCAATATTCGTATGTAAAACTTACCTTCCGCTAATAAACATCTGAGTGGGGAGACAGGCAACAGAATCCAGGGGACACAACCTGGAGCCCCACTACCAGCTCCCAACAGGGAGCTGGAGGGAGAGGCCTCCAAGTCCTATATAACCCTGGATCCTGGAGCTTTAGCTTCATTCGACACTTCCTCTAACCAGCTCTCTCTTCTCTCTCTCCTACCTTCCTCCTCCCAGATGCCTGGTGGAATCCGCCGCTCTGGGAATTTACCTCCTACCTTTTCCTCTTGTCTACATCGGTGGATATCCGCCGCCTAGACAAGCACCTTCCTTCACCTACATCGGTGGATCACCGCCGCCTAGGTGAACTCCCTTCCTCTCGCCTACATCGGTGGATCACCGCCGCCTAGACGAGATTCCTTCACTCACCTACATCGGTGGATCACCGCCGCCTAGGTGAACTCCCTTCCTCTCACCTACATCGGTGGATTACCGCCGCCTAGGTGAAATTCCCTCGCTCTTCTCTATCTACTCCTTCACGCCACCGTGATGAAGAATTTAAATTCATCACAATGTACCTGTAACTATGTATTATTTTCGTATGTGTAACTAGGTATCACAAGTTAGCGTGCATGTGGGTAAACCATGAGATGACAACGTTGAAATTTTTAGGTGCGCACTTAAAATAGATTGGACTTCTACGTGCAATTGTTTCTTCATAAGGATCTTAATAAATAATAGTGATCTGTAGATAACATTCTTGAAGTAGGTGCTAACAGTATCTAAAGGGATACGAAGTAATGCTTTTCATAACGAGGTTATTCTTTGCAAATCTTTAACCATCCACCTTTAACAATCTTAAATTAATTAAATCTTTCACCATCCACCCCAACTTTCCCAAAAACTTTTGGAAATATTATGAAGCCACAGGAATTTGTAGTATTTATGTATCAATTCGGCAATATTGGAACGTACCTATTTATATAATGAAAACCAAAACGTATTTTTGTAGACGCTGATTAATTGATCTATTTACCCATTATGATTTTTGTTCAGATTGGCAAGACAACCACATAGAAATGGAGAGGATGAATAATGAAAGGCGAATCCGAGTGATCACATTATATTGTTTTACAAAATAAAACCGTTTATATTGACTTAATTTCTCAATCACCCTACCACTGGCAAGTTTATTTTAGTAGGTACCTAGGTACATCGTGAAAGTTTAATGTCAAGAACACACATTGTGCCGATGAATTGATAGTAAATAATCAAAAAACAGGAATTGCTATGTAGGTCCTAATAGGTATGTAGGATGAAAAATATAACCGTAACTACGGTAGCAAAGTTCTCAAGTAAAAGGTAGAAGAGTAATTATTCTGAGTAGAGAGTTGAATTCGTCGCATATTCACAGTTTTCTTGCACTCGACACTGTAGTATTTGTTTACGAGCTCTACAAGTAAATTTTCATTCCACATCTGGAAAGCTGGATCCCCCTTCGTTTTTCTTGGGTTCATTATTACAGTTATCACTCATGATAATAGAAATGGCATAGAAAACAAACACTACAATGACAGGGGATTGAGTCTTCACAGCACTAAATAACCTGGTTTTGATATAACCTCATTACACCACTGCCTTGTTGATACGGAACATAGGCATCCATGAGGGCGCTAATCGTGTTTAGTTAATTTAATTGTGGTTAGCATAACCAAGATTAGTGGGAACCATGATTTGCATGGTGGAATCCAAACGGCGTTAATCACGATTACAGGGTTCGGTTAACACAAATCTTGATTAGCAGGTCTTCAGAAGAGGTAGAGGAGAGTAGTGGAAGGCTCGAAGTACAAACAGAGCAGGCAGAGATTTGTAAGAATTTATTCATTTATGGTTATTGATTTATTTATGGAAGGATTTCCAATAATGATCCTTTGGAATTTATTGTTACTAAAAAAATCAAAATAAAATTAACCCGACCGTCCGTCAATTTGATGGTTTGCGTTTCAAGGTTATACGTAGAATCCGAAAATGGAATACAAACGTTTCTGTCCGTTCGCCGTACCTCGCACTATCCTTGGATGAACCAAAACTAATGAAATTTGGTTTGTAGGTCTCCATTTACTGTTCCTTTTACCTGTCTGTAGGTACCAATTTTGTTATGTAACATCGCTGCAAAGTTCAATTTCCTCATTGTGTAAAGTAGATGTCTGCTGTTTCAACCAGTCAAGTCATCATCGAGGTCAAGATGCAGTAAACTTGGTGAGTATTAGCTTGCCATATTGAAGGCCCCCCTCAAGCCAACAAATTAGTACTCGGCGTATTTATTAATTTGCATTTTGTTTGAACTCATCCGTTTAATTATAAATATTTCGGCCAAATTTGGAGTTATTTGTAATGTATTCAGAGTGCTTTAAACGGGAATGAATTCGAAAAAATTTCAACTTGATGTACCAAATTCCCTTTAAACATTCTTTGAGACGTCATTTATGTTTCCGTAATTCTAAAATCGATGGCGGCGTTCCTGTACGCTCAAAGCAAAACCTCAACTTTCACAAAAGTTACTCAGGTTACAGAAAAGTTCAGGAAGCCAGTAAATCTGACAAAGACGCGGAATTCACTCCATAGAAGATCTCTCTCCCAAGGGCTCACTGTTGGATTAAAAAGTACGAGGGAAAAAAATCGGTCCTTCTTGAAATGAACCGACAAAAGTTGCACGTCTAACTTCCATAATACCGTTCATTGTGTTACTTACATAACGCAAAAAAATTTGAAGAAGTGTCGGGAGTGGGCGGGAGCGGTTGGAGATGAAAACTTTAATATTCATTCTATGAAGCAAGTTTCTTGCACTACCGCTGAATGAGTAATCGTACGCGAGATGGGGGAGGCCACAGAACGAGAATAGGAGTGAGGTAACGGTGTGATGTTTAGATTCCTTTTCCGTTTAGATAGTTCTCATGAAAAGCGCAGGCGGAAACCTGCATATTAACATTCAATTAACATTCAAACAAAACATTCACAATCTTAGGTTTTTTTTGGAACGCATACCCCAGTTCATGAAACCTATTCGCTTTAGCCTGGGCGGCAGTTCTGACCGAAGAAAGTTGTAGGTGAAAATACGAACGTGTAAGTTCCAACTTGGAAATAACTTCCCACGTTAGAGTTGGTAGTTGGCGTTTCCGGTCACATAGCATTGTTGATTCGTGTAATAAATCCGGTGGATAAAACGAGGCCTGAAATGAGAGTGGAGGAGATGAATGCGCCGAGCAAAAGTTGGTGAGGATGAGAGGAGGCGAGATGAGGAAAATACTGGTCTGAAGTGGAAACAAGCACTGATGCGAATGGAGCACTGGAACAGACCAGCCAGCGACCCTGCTGTCATCTCCAACGGCTATTTAAAAAATTAATTATGGAGTTTACATAGTTGTCAAGGTAAGATGTTGAACATGGGACGGTGATTTAACACTATGAGAAGGAGTGAGTAGCGATGTTTCGCAGCCAACAATTCGGAAAGCCGTGTATTTTTTCAGGTAGCAACACAAATAGGTAGTCTGTACTATTTATACAGGCCATGTACGATTGTTGAAATTTAATGAATATTCTGAGCAGTATAGATCAAATGTTTATGCTCAACAGTGGGTCAACTTCGAGTTCTTAATTTTGATATACATTTTAGTAAGTATATAGGTAATATAGTGTCGGAGAAAAATTTACAGATATTTTTCCGTATACACATACTGTATCACGTGCTGAAATTGTGGGAAGCTGAAATAAAATAAAAATTATGAGGTATACTGATCTAACCCCCCCCCCCCCCCCACCCGCCCCACCGCCACCGCAAACAAAACCCCTGTCACATGGGCTTATTATTCTACTGGACATACCTACAGAAATTATGGCTGGTCATTTATTGTTTATTGCATGTGCAATATGTGAAATAGCTATTTTTTATGGTTTCCACCAATTTTGGCACCCCAAAACACGAATTAGGCTCATCATTTTGACAAATTACCTTGAATCATTGATAGTGCCATTTAATTGTCTTGATTCACCTGTTGATACTACTTCTAGTGTATGCCAATTTATGGTGATTTCAGACGAGTTCCCAGGTTTTTGACTCATACAAATTGAATTTTGGGAGCTGAACATTCGTTACAACTCCCGGGTTACAAAGGTCCCGACGGTTAAAATTTGGTACAGGCCCTCAGGGGCCCCTCCAGAATGGTGTACGAAAAATCAACACCGGTGGCCCCCAGGGGACTGAGGTTGTTTATCTTGGTCTCTTCCGAGTTTTTCACTGTTTTTGGCGGGCCTAGATCAATAATGTTCATGCCATCAGTGAATAGCGCAGTTTTTAGCTTTGCTGTCAACTTTTCAGAAGCTGAAAAAGGCAGCAAGTGTGAAAAGAGGTCAGATTTGATGAATATCGTGGTCTGTCTAAACCTAAACCAAAAGGTCATCCACACTGAGACTTGTTCTATGGCAGTTTAATTAAAGTATGTTCTTGACGGCCCTATTTTGCTACAGGTGAACGTGATCGACAAGTTTGGACTGGAAAACTGTGCGCACCATGGGACAATTTAAGGAATGCCTACACGGTATATTTATTCACAACGATACCAAACGATAGAACTGTAAATTTTCAAACTCGAAATCATTTTTCTCAGATTTTCCCGGTTGTTTGCCAGATAAATATTTGTGGAACGGTCGATGCACGAGTGTCGAAGAAGTTATTATGGAACTATGCGTGATAGCGCTATCAAAATGGTTGTTTAGGTACCTGCTAGTTTTTTGCCTGAAAAATGTATCGCTCTGCTTCCTGCCTCGGGGGCTTCTCAAAGAAGAACAGCGACGAAAGGGCTAGCAGCGATCGTAGCAGGACTACCTACTACAATAATCATTGTTGCGTGCGGGTAAGTGACTCGTTGAATCGAATTAGGGTAGAGAAGAGCGTATAAAATAATAAAAAACCGTTACCTGTTCTTTTTCAAGCAACTCATTGTAAGAGTACGTAACAAAGCGTATTATATATATATCTCCTGTTTAAAAGTCAACAAAATAGCCGGTCTTTTTAGATTCACTCGATGTGGTGTCCCGTGATTAGAAGACAAAATGTCGTCCAGGATTGAAAAATACTATTAAGGAATAGGAACAATTTCTAGCACATTTCCCGTCAAATCCAATTTCTGATAAACTTTATCAAGATTTCTCAAAGATTTAGGCGAAGGTTGAAGATTGAATTCCTCGGCATTGTTATTATTTAACGGAAACAATTATGCCAAGACGGGTAAACGTGAAATAACCCTGAAATATAGACATTGCTCCATATATTTAGCAGTGCTTAAAGGATTTTAAAAAATGTTGATTAAGTACTCCAGTGGTGAGAATGTTAAACATTTCTCAGAAATTTAGGCGAAGGTTGAAGATTGAATTCCTAGGTATTGTTATTATTCAACGGAAACAATTGTGATGATGTTAAAAAATGTTACTATTATTATACATTCTATTCATAGATGACTAGTGTTGAGAACTATGCACCAAGTGCAGTCTGAATTTAAACTTTAATGTATAAATTTTACCGAACGGCAAATTCCGTAATGTTTGATCACCCCTATTCCAGTGGGTTAAATTGAAACACAGTGGCAAAGTTCCAAATTTGTGCAGTTAAGGGGATCCGAATCTGCGGTCACTTCCTGGTCTGTCCGACTTAAATAATGATCGCTGTTAGGAACTTTTCTGGTGTTTTTGTTTAGCTGTTTTAAACTAATTTCGAGTGATAAATAATAGGAAAGCTACAACCGACGAAAAAATCGACCACACACATACACCTCTCATAATCTCGTCTCCATACAACAGGATGCCAGGTTTCGGTTACGTCAGAGCATTTTTTATTGAAATTAGGGTCCATTCTAAGAATTTTGAGACCAACCGCACTCTCCTACTATTCTGACCTAAAAATAATCCCAGGTGGGATTTATTGGTTTATTATTCTGTGAACTAATAATTTTGATCTTTTGAAAAGCTTGGTTTACGTTTCAAGGTGCGTAGATTCCAAAAAATGCAATGTCCGTCCGCCGTATCACGTATACCGGCTTCATTTTCGATCTAAAAAATGCGTTCTTTCGCACACATGCTCCATTTGGGCGATCGTAATATACCCAGGGTTGCTACGAGTGAAAATGGGTACAAAACGAGGTAATTTCTGTGTAGTAGTAAAAAGCAAGTAACATGAGCGTTTGAGGTAGTTTTCTATGTTTTGGGACGAGAAGACCGAATATGAAGTTGATTTTGACCGAGTGAAAAATTTAGATTCTAACGAAGTTTCAGCCTTAAATTCACGTTAAGTTTTGGTCTAAAATGGTCGTTATTCCGCACAGTTTGCCCATTAGAGTCCTAGTTGTGCTCCGAAACTCGGCACCCCGATCGGCATACACACAGGGGTGTTATGGGAGAAAAATGGGTGTAAAAATAGGGATTTTCGAGAGATTTCTGAGGTTTTAGTGAATTAGATGTTTGAGGTATAGTTTTCCAGGTTTTTAGGGCGAGAAGACCGAATATTAGGTTCATTTTGACCGAAGAGTGAAGAACAGAACTGTGGTTGTAACGAATTCAGCTTCAAAAATTCGTTTTTTATTAGTCAAAAACATGGGAAATTGTCTGAAATCACCATACATTTGATAATAACACAAAGCATTATCAGCAGGTGAGAATCAAGACAATTAAATGGTAATATCAATGATCAAAAATTATCTGTTGAAGAAAAAAAAATAAAAAAATAAAAATTTAAAAAACCGAGCCTAATTCGTGGTTTTGGGAGCCAAAATTGGTGGAAACCATTTCAACAATTGCACATGAAAGAAACAATAAATGAACAGCCAAAATTTCTGTACGTATGTCGAGTAGAATAATAAAACCATGTGACAAGGACTTTAGCGTTTTTTTGTCAGAATTCAACTGCCGCTGGTCTGGTGCTGATAACAATCTTCAAGAAATTCATGAATTTTGCTGTAGGGTGGGGGTGGAGCTGAATCATAAAGCTTAATCCTCTCAAAGTGCCCCACGCAGGAATACAAGGAAACACGGCTATGCTTCGCCCGGGAATCATAGCCAGGAGTTCAGGAGTTGTGACGTAGTAAAGTAAGTGACAACAGTGAGAAGGGAAAACAGGAAATATCTAATTAGATCACAGAGTAGTCGTGGTGAAGGGGAGGGGGGGGGGGGCGTAGAAGTTTGTGTTTCGCGATAGCGCTCACCCCCCTTCAGGACCCTCCTCGTCACGAACGAACCAGTTTGTCCCGACCAGTTCATCCACGGAGACGCATTTTCTCTCGCATTTCACTCCAGGTCGCTGATTTTCAATATCCCCCCTCTCTCTCTCTCTCATAAATGGCCCCTTCTAAATAACTTTATTCAATTTAAATTTAATACCACCTACCGGTATTCCTATGCATTATTCAGGTAAACAACTATCGCATTGTTGAGGCGAACAGTACCCTAACCGCCCATTCGGACGTCGGAAAGGGGGATACAAATGGAAAGTGTATGTAAAACCCTATAAATATTTATAAAGTCTCGGCACATTCACGAATCTTCACCATTCGGGATTCATTCAGCGTGAGAACAGCGAAGGAAACTACGTCTCATTTTTCGGCAAAAGCTCAGTTTGAACCCAAATCCTGGTTTTCTAAATTATTATTTCAAACGCGCAAAAGAATTAATCACATACAACCATGATGACCACAACAACTGACATACAACTGATGACATACAACTGTGATCAAGGTTCACATTACGCAGAATTCACCCTGTAGTGAAGACAATATCAAGTGAACTGTATCCAAGAGACTGGTAGGTCTCTAAAGGATTCGCGGGTGAAGAGTATGAAGGGAATGTCGAACCGGAATATCAAAGATCTACTTGTTGTCCTAGAATCTTTGAAAGCCATACTGCCGTCCAAAGCAAGAAAGCCGTAGAAAAAGGCAGGTAAAGCCGTAGAAAAACGCAGGTAAAGTTTTTATTCTGTAAAATGGGCATTCTTCAATATTGTCCATTGATTTTTTGCTTCCGAGTCTGCAAGGCAGCGGAAGCTTTGTTTTCACTTTCGAAATGAACAATTTTTTTGTGCTCCATAATCAAAATTTCCACTTCCATTTTGCGTTTCAGGGCCTCCTGAACAAATCTGGTTCCGTGTCTGCCTGTCCACATTCCCTTGCCACAGCCATAAATTCCACAATTTCGATCTGATTTCAATCAAATTTTCAGAAATTATGTGGGTTCAGCGCTATATGGTCCCCTATCAGTTTCATCATGATCGAATCAACGTAAGCCTCTGCGCAGGCGCTAACGAGATTTTCTTAATACGGTCATAACTCCATCAATTTTGAACCGATATTGGTAAGAATTTCAGGGATGATGCGGGTAAGGTCCCTTGAGGTCCCATACGACATTCATCATGATTGAATCAGCGGTGGCGGTGGCAGTGGCACTGGCACCGCGTACATTCCAAACGTCGAGCATTCCAGACAATAGAACTAAAAACTTGGTAGGGCCTCTGCGTTGACGAATGAAATATCGGGCTCCGCACCCTGCTCAGCTGATGTACTAAATTCTCTCCTGTTCACCGCGGGAAGTTGAAATTTGATAGGGACCCTTTGCGTTCTCAGTTCTATACGTGGACTAATTACTTTATCTTAAAACATGAATACTAACTTCGAATTAGGTAGGTACCCTTATTATTAAATAACAGTTAAATAATTCCGTGAATTAATCTGAATCATCATGTTAATTAATTCGTTAATTAATCTGAATCTTTATTTATGAACATTTAATGATGACATACTGTGAAGGACACGAGGAAGCTTCTGAGCCATTTCCTTGGTAGTGTATTTTTTTTTTTTTTTTTTTTGTGCAACTGATCCAAAATTAGTTTCTACGTCTAAATCAGCAAGGCGCTTCAATTTTGGAAGAATACACATGAATTTATGAGAGCAAATGTTTTTCTCCGTTGTAGAAGATTAGGTAAATTTTCCTTCAAATAACGGTATAGGGTCTGCTACTGCTTTTCTTCGTTAGACGTTACGGTTGTTTCCCAATGTAGTTGCTGGAGTGTTTTCACCTCTTTCCCAAAGAGAAAAACAGTGCCTTTATTTTTCCTTGTAAAATACGATTTAACGCGATGTGGAAGCCACCTACGGTCGATCGCTCGAAGCTTTTGGGGCTCTTCACAAAATTGAAAAAGCGATACCGCCTGACGAATTTAGACAGCTATGAGAGGGATACAACAAAGAAAAACAGTAGGTACTGTCCTGATGATCATTAAATTAATTCACTGTTCAGAGGAATTAACAACGTAGGTTGCTGGGAGAATTACTACTCGTTTCATCGTTGCAAACCACCTAAAATTCGAATAACCGTAGACGTTTTCCTTGAATAACTTTTTTAACGGAAATTTTCCCAACTTTTACAACTAAGTACCGGTACCAAAATAGGTCTATAAGATACGAATCCAGCCATACCGAAATCTCTAAATTGGAAAAAAATTGAGTCTACGGCTTTTTTACTTTAGAGGGCAGCACAGTCCCAAAATCGAGATTGATGGTCCTTCGTAGTATGGTTTGACGTATTGGTCGGTTGCATAACCGACAAAATGATCCTTTGAGTAGGTAAACAACTTTTTTAAACGTTCATGAGATTTTCCATAACATTATTTTCTTAAAGACACTGGACAAAGTTATGTATGAATACTTGAACGATGATGTTACTCGTATCATAACTGGACCAATGAAGAAATGCAGCTTTCAAGCTTCCCAGGAGCAAGCATTTTTACTACTCATCGAATTACCTAGTTACAGTGAGACGACCGTTGAAATTAAAAGTTTTCATTGTTTAATGAAACATGAAACACGTTTTACTCCCGTTCCATCCCCGGGAATGGTCCTCGTTTAACGGTCGTTGAAGTGGAGTTCTCTCGCTCTAATGGATATGGAGAGCTGCAGATCTCACTGTAATTGCTTTGCGTTTTCAAGTTCTTTTTCTGTGTCAAGATCGGGATTACAAGTTGATTGAGATAAAGACGGATGTCAACCATAGACATCAACAGGAGCAGGCTTCGCGAATTTCTAATAATTAATTATCGTGGATGGTGGCATAGTCATGAACAATCCCATAATGATCTTTGTCCTACACAAAGTCAGCAATGGGGTTGATTTTGGTGCAGGAGTCAAGCAAAAACAGTCATGGGGGCCATCGTGCTGAGGTCGCCGATCAACAGGTCAGCTTTTTGAGGTAGTCAGGGACTCCCAGTTTGCAAAGTCAGATCTGGTAGCCATTTGAGAGCCAGCATAGTCAGTTGTGAGGGCTATTATGTGCCAGAATCAGCAGGAACAGATATTGGGGATTCTCTACTAGCAGTCAGTCTTTCGGTCAAAACATTACAATCTTGAATGGTGGCCATTTGCCAAGTAAACCAGTCAGTAGTCAAAGGACGCTGCTTTCAGCTAAATCAGCGAAATTTCAAAGGATTGCGAAAATCTCCTTTGACTACAACGGACGGCCAAAATTGAACCAACAGCTTTGGTTGTACTGTAATCTCTGTAATGTACTTCTACTGTACTGTATTGTACTGTAATTTTCTGAATAGTAGATACCTCTATTAACAGATAAAGTGAAGAACGTCCAAAAGTTGCCCGCCAGGTTTCGCTGTGTCCAAATGCGACGGAGCAAGGCCGTGAAGTCGGATTGAAAACTCCAGAACTCGAACTACTTATTGGAATTAAACTGCTTCCCAAAATAAACACAAGTTAGGTCTGCGGTAGACAGAAAAAAAACTCCGGGACCTGATCTTGTGTTGCGAGTCAAGTTAAAGTAAAGCAAAGAACGCTGCAAAGTCCTTATCACATGGGTCTATTGGACATACTTACCCACTGAAATGTTGGCTGCTCATTTATTGTTTCATTCATGCGCAATAATTAAAATAGCTATTTCTGATGGTTTCCACTAATTTCGGTCCCAAATAACACGAATTACGATCTTTTTTTTCTTTTGGTTTATAATGCATATAATAATGCACGTATGTAATCGCTCAGCAAAAAATTATATAACACCCCTCAAAATTTTGTCTTTTACGTTTCAAGGTGCGCAGATTCCAAAAATGCAATGTCCGTCCACCGTCCGCCGTGCGCCGCACGCCGTACGTTTATCACGTGTAACGGCTTCATTTTCGGTCTAAAAAAGTCTTCTTTCTCACACATGCTCCATTTGGGCCCTAGTTGTGTCCCGAAACTTTGGAGCCCGATCGGAATATACCCACGGGTGTTACGCAAGAAAATGCGTATAAAAATAGGTAATTTTTGTGCTTTGGTTACATGTTAGTAACATGAACGTTTTAGGTATCGTTTTCTATTTTTTGGGACGAGAAGACCGAATATGAAGTCAATTTTGACCAGAGTGGAAAACTGAGGATCTAAGGAAGTTCCAGCCTTAAATTTACGTTACATTTTGGTCTGAAATCGTCGTTTTTCCGCACACAGTTCGGGTCCCCATTTAGGAACACATTTGGCTCCTAGTTGTCCTCCGAAAAACGGCAGCCCGACCGGCATCCACCCAGGGGTGATATGGAAGAAAAATGATAAAAATAGGGGTTTTCGAGGGATTTTTGAGGTTTTAGCGAACATGAGCTTGTGAGGTATCGTTTTCGATGTTAATTACGGCGAGAAGACCGGACATGTGGTTGATTTTGACCGAAGAGTGAAGGATTTAGGTTTTAACGAGAGTTAAGCTCCCGAAATACATTTTTTAAGAGTCAGAAACATGCGAAATTGTCTGAAATCACCATACATTTGTAAAATAACTCTAGAAGTTGTATGAACAGGTGAATCAAGACAATTAAATGGTACTATCAAAAATCAAAAATAATCTTTTGCAAGGAAAAGCCGAGCCTAATTCGTGTTTTTGGGGGCCAAAACTGGTGGAACCATCAAAGATAGCCATTTCAATAATTGCACACGAAAGAAACAATAAATGAACAACCAAAAGTTCTGTAAGTATGTCCAGTAGAATAATAAACTCATGTGACAAGGACTTCGCAGCGTTTTTGGTTTATTATTTTCAATAATGAACCATTGGAATCGAGCATGAAAAAAAAAATTCTTACCCCCCCTCAAAATTTGATGGTTTACGTTTCAAGGTATGTAGAATCCAAAACTGCAATAAAAATATTTCTGTCTGTCCGCCGTACGCCGTACGCCGTTTTTGGTTTATTATTCTGTGAATAAACACAGGTCTATGTATTCGCTCAGCAAAAAAATTTTATAGCACCTCCTCAAAATTTTTTATTTTCCGTAACAAGGTGCGCAGATTCCAAAAATGCAATGTCCGTACGCCGTATCACGTATACTGGCTTCATTTTCGATCTAAAAAAATCGTTCTTTCGCACACAAGCTCCATTGGGGCCCTAGTTGTGTCCCGTAACTTTGCAGCCCCATCGGAATATGTGAAAATGTGTATAAAAATAGGTACTTCTTGTGTTTTAGTAAGATGTTAGTAACATGAGCTTTAGAGATATCTTTTTCCATGTTCTTGGGGACGAGAAGACCGAATATGAAGTTGATTTTGACCAAAGGGTGGAAAATTGAGTTCTACCAAATGTTCAGCTCCCAATATTGATTTTTTATGAGCGAAAAACCTGGTAAATCGTCTGAAATCACCATAAATTTGTGTAATAACACTGGAAAAAGTGTCAACACGTGGATCAAGACGATTAAATGGCACTACCAATGATCAAAGATAATTAAAAAAAAATAATATAATATAAAATTAAATTAAAAAACGCTGCAAAGTCCTTGTCACATGGGTTTATTATTCTACTGGACATACCTACAGAAATGTTGGAATAAATCAAAAACGAAGTAAGGTTAGCGAAGTGAAAAACCTACCAAATGAGCATTTCTCGTGAAACGCATATAAAAAAGATTAATGACGTTTGCAAAAAGGAAATCGCTCATACCCATTAACCAGGCTGACAATCGTCAGGAACAGTAGAGGAAAACGAAAATATAACATTCAAAACCATTCTTTTCAACCCCACCGGGTTGAAGAGCTGCGCTAAGACGAGTTTAACCTTTGCATTCAACATGGTTCAACATGTTACATGATGTTTGTCGTGGCGAACTATCCCAACCACACGTGTCGTGGTCTCCCTGCACGTGATCCCTGCCATAGCTCAACACGGAGATCGTATGTTTCAGTGTGCGTGCTCCGGTTATTTTTCCCAAAGCCAACTCCGTGTCCCAGACCCCCCCACATCACACTGTCTCTCCCGTGTTCTGTTGTACAGCTTGCATAATACAGTAGGAAACAAATTGGCCAGATTTGCACCTTCTGCGGTATAACTTAGGGTCAGAGACATTTTTCAAATGGCATTCCCCTCGTTCCCTTTGCAAGTCGGGATCTGCGTTGCTCGTTTATTTTTCTGTTTCCGTTGTTCAAATTGTGAATAATCTGTTCAAGTCGAATTGGAATCTTTTTTTTAGGCCAGAGTCCTATAAGGTTGGCAAACATTCGTCGAAGTCCATTATTCATTGGACTTGATGTAGAACAAGACCTATTCCGACATTCTAGATTGTAGTATTTGATGACAAACGCTATCAAGCTTATGAACATGATGACTACTCACTTGATTACTTCATCTCCCAAGAGAACATGTTCATTAGAGTTTACTCCTTACTCCAACAAACGGCGGTGGAAAACGTCTGCCAATTCTAGCAGGCAGTATAGCTTCCTCACTTGAATCACATGAACGTATAGAATAGTTGTGTAGGTTCATTTTGATACGGGACCATCTGCGATCCAACCCACGTGTACCCTCAAAATGTCAGCTCTCTACGACTATTTTTCGCGTAGTTAGAACCGGTACAAGAAAACGGTCAATATTTCATGTTTGCGCATGCGCAGAAGAATGAAAGTCATATGCTATTATCAAAGTGTTATTCCTGATCGACCCTTCAAATCTGAACTCATTTCAACGATATTTAAGGTAGTTACGTACATTTCAAGTATTTCACGTTTGCGCATGCGCAGAAGGGACGATTTACATGATTTTGAAATGGGACCACCTGCGATCAAACCCGCGTGTACCCTCAAAATTTCAGCTATGTACAACTATTTTTTGCGTAGTTTGCGACAGAGTGTAACAGTGGGGGTGGACCCTCGAGAGTCCCCCTCCTAGACCAGCGAGATTATCACCGGTTAAGAAGGGATATCGATTAGGCTTCCCCAAGCGACCCCGTCTCCACCGGAAGAAAAAATGTATCGAGAACACCCCACACTGTTACAAGTTGGAAGCGTTACAAGGAAATTATCAACATTTCATGTGCACGCATGTGCAGATGGAAATTACGTTACGATAATGAAATTTCAATTCATTTGGAACTATCAAAGTACTATTCCTGATCGACCCTTCAAGTTTGAACTCATTTCAACGATATTTCGGGTTGTTATGGGCGCTTCAAGTATTTTACATTTGCGCATGCGCAGACTAAAGTTACAGTACTTTTTCAATGATTTATGTAAGCGACCATCTGCAACACAACCCGCACCTACTACCTTCCCAATTCAGCCCATTTCGACCATTATTTCGGGTAGTTATGGGCGTTACAAGGAATTAACCACAGAGCCATTAACCAAAAATGTTCCTCGATGTCTGAAACGCAAAATGGTTCCCGAAATTTTCATTTTGGACTTCTTTTTTTTACTCATTCACGAATCGAAGGCTTCCCTTTCCCTACCTTCGGTGGTGAGGAAGGTTTACGACCAAAATTTTAACTCAGCTGGCTGAACAACACATTCCATCGAAATGTTAGCTCATTCACATTGTGGTTTCTCTTTCATAACATAGGTACGGTGGCTACAAGGAATTAGTTACTGAAAAGAGAGAAGGCTAGAAAGAAGTACGAATCCGGCACAACTTGAGAGCGGTTAACAGGATAAGGATTCATCAGCACTGGACAGCCAACTTGGGGGGAATAATCCGACATAAGAGATACCAATCAAGAGGTTCGTTTATGACAGGGAGGGAACGAGGCAAGTGGGAATGAGAGAAACGCAGTTCTCAGCTAATTCAACTCCTCCCTGTAGCACTGTGTAAAACCCTCCATATAGTTCACAAAGTGTGAGTAAATGCGTTCAACTGACCAGCGCTATTTAGTTCTTCATTGTCACAACAGATCTAACTGCAACTAAAGCTTATCCTACTTTGATGACTACGAGAGACTAATGGAATTGGGAAACTTCCACACGGCTGGCCAGAATTCTTTCGAAGTAACTGATATTTTAGAGGATTACCTTAGTTGATGATTGCAACAGTTGATTAGGTATTGGAAAAATCAATATTCCGGAGGTGTGATTATTAAGAGATCAGAATATAGAGCAGTATTGTGACGGGTTGAGAAATAAATTTTATTGAAATTTGGAAATCCACAGGTTACTTGGCTCGGCCTGAAATCTTAAGACTGCCGATATAAAACCAGCCCTAAACAGAACTCTACATCGAGACATGGGGAGAATAGCTGACAGAATTTGATGAAATCTATATGGGACAATCTTCACATCAACCCACCCATCCCCTTCAAATTTGCGCTATTTTTTCAAGCATTATAGTGATGGGCGTTTGAAGAAAACACGGCTGTGCATGCGCAAACGAAATTCCAATCTACGAGTATGATGAAAACCAGGATAGTAAATGTTTGTCCCATGCTCTCATGTTACGATTGTTGTGGTGTATAGCGAAAACACCAGAACAAGCTGGATATTATACTGTTGATAAACTGCTTATCAAATTCGACATGACAAAACCAAGAAGGAAGTATTTGTTTTGCGAAAGAACAAGTTGAGGTGGAGGGAGACGTAGGAAGGTCCTTCCTCAGGGAGGAAATGGAGCGTAAGAAAGGGAAGTGACGGAAGAGGACAGCAGACGAAAAGGCAATCGAATGGTAAAAGGCCGTTGTTTTGAACGCCGGGTGTCATCAACATCATCCATTAAACTGCGGGTATTTTGACAAAGTAGTGAAAAGAGGGCGGACGCAAGAGAAGAATTTTCGTCTATAGAAGCTAACTTTGCACTTAGGGAGACATACAATATCAGTAATGGGAAGCGGACTCCGGCTCAAACTTTTGCCTCTCAACCCGGTCTTCCTCCCCGTTTCTATACAGTGTCCCTGACAATTTTCCGTTCCGTCCCCTCAGCCCCAGTTCATTCCCTTTCTTGATCGTTCCTTCTCCGAGTGAGATTCCCGCCTTTGGTTTCAAGAAAATGTTCCTGTGGAGGGATGGCTAATAGTAATTAGTACAAGAGAAGAAGAAGAATCGGTTTTATTTGCCTTCACATAAATGCACAGCAATTGTCAATAAATAAAAACCTTAAACTAAGAGAATATAAATGTCGTATATCGAAGGGCAGCGCCTGACACTAAGGAAACAGGGGAAAGCGTCCACGAGGTGGGGAGGGGGGGGGGGCAGAAGCTCACTAGTGTAGCTGGTCAGAGCCAGAGCTCCCCGACCGGTCCAGACCCACCCACCATGGCGGCTCCCGGCTGTCCATTTCTGTCTGAACAGGCAGCCCTAACGAGTCCATGGAGAGAAATCCCTACACCACACGATAAGCCAAGGAAGCCGAGGCCGGCCGGAGCACCAAACCACAAAGACCAATACGGCAGTTGATAGTGGAACCGCACTCCTAAGGTTATAAGCTTGGTTTTGTCTAACCCCAAGCAAAATTTAAGTAGAGCAGGCTTGAATTGTTTAACCTCATTGCACTCTGAATCCACAGAGCCCGCCGAAAGAATTATGAAGTCGGGAGTGAAAAATTTCCCTGGTAACTCTCAAGTAGGTAACTTGGGAGCAGGGTTATCAGATATAATAGCCGAGCTGACAGAGAATTTGCTAGGTAGAATTGAGCGCATTTCATCTCCAAGTTTAAAGGAGTACGAATCACTCAATACCATAACTTCACACATGTGGGATGAATTTGGTTGCGTACGGGATGTTGAGCCACGGAGGCATGTAACGAGTTCGATGTAGTAGAATGAAATGGATCGTTGTCTACGATGTCAAACTCCTCGACTGACCAGTTGTTGGCCTTCATAGCGAGTCCGAATTTTTTTAGTTTTATTCGTGTGTATAACTTTCGAGCCTAATAAGCAGTTTCTATGAGTTCGTATTTTCTTTATTTAATAAAGTAGTCTCTAAAACAGGAGAATCAGTAGGCCTATGGCACATGTAAGAGAATGGCACATTAGGGCGCTTTAAACGGGGACATAGTCATAAACATACGACTGAAGCGAACTTGTCTATTTGTTGATTTAATTGGAAGAATCAATAGTCGGGATGAGGAGGAGTGCATTTGGCTGAGTCGGTCAAGGAAATTCGACGATGAGACTTATGCTGAAACTTTCGAGACTCCTGCGAAGCTTGCAGAACCTTGCTACCTGCCTAAACAGCAGGAAGTGGCCATGCTGATTCTTGGTAAGGTAAAAATGACCAGGTAGGAAGCTACCCGAATCAGCAGACGCGTAATTAGATACAACGATACTGAATAGAGCCTCAAGTGGTACTGCTGGGCTCTCGAAGTCCCAGAACATTAGAGCTAAGTAGTGTTAGTTCAACCATGTATCAGAGCCTCAAGTGGGTAGGAATGTTAATGTAGGGAGCTACCAGAACCAGCAGAGGCGTAATTTGATGCCACGATGATGAAATTAGAATGGAGCCAACTGGATACCTACGTACAAAGAGTATTAGAACCCGGGCTAAGGGTGAGGAGTAGAGAGTAGCAGCTCTCTGCTCTGAAAACATGGAATTCGGGAGGAAGTGTGGCGCCGCAAATGGCTGGGCGGCTAATTTCGAGTCTAAGGTGCTGAGGCTCGGGCTCCTAAAAACCTGCTGCATCAAAATCTTAATTGCGGCCTCTGGTCAGCAGACCCACTCGTATAAGTGATGATGAAGTGGTAGATAGCTCTGTGGGTAGTTTCTTCCTCTTTCCAAATTATGTAGGTAGTTCAGCAAGTCTCTTCAGGGTTCAAATATGGGTTTCCTCATAGAAACTCGGAGACCTCTTCATATCCCCATAGAAAACATGACAATGCTAGCAGATATTTTCACGAGTAGACCGAAGAAGAGACGCTGACTCGAAAAAAAACCCCGGAGCCAGGAGAGAGAAAAAAAATCCAAAGGACTAAGGAGGTGCATTACAAAGATTGCCAACGTTGGGGAATGGGATTGGATGCACCCCTACCTTCCCCTCCGGAGAACTACCCTACAGAATAATCAGAACCCCCTTCTCACTTCCCATCGACCATTCCAACAGCGAAAACCCCTTTTTAATTGAGATACAAAGAACCCGAGCCGAGTAAGTAATGAAAACTACAAAGAAGTTTGATCTCGGCCTCCTCCTCCCGAGCCTTCCTTCCCAGCCTTGCCCCTTCTATCCTTATAATCACGACGCCCTATTTCCACCACTTCTTATCCCGCCTATTACTTCAAATCCTAATAATTCAGAACTGCTGATTCTCCTTTTCGGAACGACCTCCTTCGCGATCCTTTAATCCCATTTTCGAATTTTTCAGTTCATTACGCTGAACGAGATTTTCCTCCAATCCTCTTTCCCTCCAAATGCCATTTTAATAATCCACACTCTCATATCCAAGGTGCAAGAACACCAAAGAAACTGATACTGATTGAAAAAATATTGTAAGGAAAATTTATTGGGCACAATTCCTCATCATAATTGCAAAATCCAATCGCAATTCTGGATGTCTATGGATAAATCAGAATCGCAATATATCATGGTTTTCCGCTTCATGTATTTGAAGTTAAACAGTTGATGATGATTGTCGTGGTACCCCTCAAAATTGTCCATCTACCAAGCCTATATAATGGGTGAAGATTTAACCAAATAAACAAGAAGAACGCCGAGCTGAGTGACGCCCTGGGGAAAGTAGGAGAAGGGTCCCCTCCATCGACCGCCATCGCCCCTCAACGGTCATAACGGCCGTTGATGGACTGGGGATGTGGTGGTAACAGCGGGGTATTTTATACTCGCTGTGGTGGTAACCGCATGGTGCCTCCATCTCTTTCATCTAGCACCTGCTGTGGTGGTAATCGCGGGGTATCTATACCTGCTGTGGTGATAAATTACCGCATGGTGCTAGCAAAAGACTCCCAAGGAGCACCTAATACCCGCTGTGGATACAACCGCGGGGTGTTAGTATTTTTAGTTGCCTTCCTACCCAAACCGATTCTCATAGGGGTCACCGCACTCCCTAACCATTCACTACAACCCCGTCGTAAGACTGCCATCGACAAAGACATTGGCGAAATTCTAAAGAAAGGGCCGAGATAAGTGGACCTGAATTTTTTGCAGCAACGAGATTTTCCGCATTGTCTTCAGTCAAATTAATTCTGTCATTATAAATATAACAATGCCAGCCATAAGGGATCACAGAAAAGCCACTAGAAATAATGAAAATCTTCTAAAATTAAGTCTACCTACTAGAACTGAAAAATATAGAGGATAGCTTGCAGCTTTAGAAGAATAAATTACTAGTCAGAAATATTTTTTCGCGCTGAAAAAAAAATTTAAAAAACGTTTTTATAGGATTGTGAGAGTTTGTATGAACCATTCCTAGGGTTAACGAACTCATCCATATCATTCAATTTACTATGTTATCAAACATTTTCCACCGTTGTATTGCAATTTTTGGTGAATTTTGAGCTATTCTAAATGATTTTCGGGACTTTTGGCCGACAAAAACTCATTTTGTTGTTGGGGGATAAATATCTGAACAAATTCAAGTAGTCTTATTCGGTCTCCAGGAATCACGTCCCCATTCCACTACTGCTTTAGTGATTATATTTTTGACAATGAACCTTTGGAATCGAGCAAAAAAAAGCAGAAGGCTCCCCTCAAAATTTGATGGTTTACGTTTCAAGGTACGTAGAATCCGAAAATGCAATAAAAAAAGTCTGTCGGTCCGCCGTACGCCGTACTTGGCACTTTTCTTAGTTACCATGAACCGAAATTAATGAAATTTGGTTTGTAGGTCCCGTTTGGGGTCTAGTTAGTCCGCGAAGCTCGGCGTTAATGTCAGTCACCTTTCAGGGGTGAAAAATAGGGGTTGACAATTTCAGAACGCCGTAGCTCGAAAACTTTCAACAGAAGGGCATGGTTTTTCTAACGTTTTTAAATTGATCTTGAACTAAATAATTTTTTGAGATCACCCGGAGCATTGTACGACCAGCCGTTCGTTTGCACCGAAAAGCTTCGTCAACATGATCGTGAATCAAACGGTAGAAATCCGGCCCAGATATCATCGCTAGGGAGCACTTGATTATAATCACGTATGGCTGTATGAAGTCGAGTTGGTTGTTCCATGATATTATGCCATTTGAAAAATGATGGCTCTTTTTGATTTTGTTGATAGGTAATTTTGCAATTTGAACAAACGATGAATTATTATTGGATAAATTACTACACAACGGTAAATTATTACACAACCGTTTATTATCTATCTACGCAGAAGGAGCATATATACAGGTAAATTACTACACAACGGTTTATTATTTACCTTATGCTTTGTGAATAACTACCGATAATTCCCGGGCCGGCTCTAGTAATCCATTTAGGGCTTTTCTGGAGGGAGCTCGAGGGTATTGACCACAGAAAACAGGTAAATCTATACAGGTAATACTGTATTGGTATTGGTGTAATATTTTGCAGCGTTTTAACAATTCACTAGCAATCTTTGACCCACAAAACCTCAATAATGTGAACCGCTTTGTTTTTGGGGGAAAATATCTGCGACTCACTTTTAGTTTTGGAAAACTGCTATTCGTAAAACTCGCCATTTCTCGTCTGTCAGTAGGACAATTTTTCAAAATTCGTGGAGAAAAAAGTTGGAACCCATTAGCAACAGTGTATTTTCCAACATGTGCAATGCTATGGTCCAATGCGACCCCGCGACAGTTCGATGCGTATTTATAATACGAAAAAGCTTTGTCGGGAAGGCTCGACCCGGCAAATCAATTGATCGAAATATATAATATTCCTCCCAAGTACCTAACAACCCTTTTTACGAAGTAGCCCCGGAGGCTCTTTTCCGAGAGCGTCGTATCGGTCTCACGACCAATAGGAGGTGATAAATCAAGCTTCAGAACTGGGATAAAAAGCGGGAGGAAAAGGGCAGACTGAAAGAAGACCACCGTCGGGAAGGTTCGAAGTTCTCGGACTTTTACCAGTATACCCAATATTCCGTATTGGTTAGGGACAGCCTCCCTCCGGATTCCAGTGACATAAATAATGCCTGACAGCCAATCTATTACACAGATGTAATCTATTTCCGTTTTGAGCGAAGCGGCAGAGATTACATTTTCCAGTCTAAAATTCCTCTCGACTTCCACTCTGCTCCTCAGGGTGAGGGACTGTGAGATTGTGACTGAATTGGTTGTCGCTCCCTATCGCGAACCGGGCATCTCCGCTGCGTCCGCTTCTTCGTGGAAGGTCGCCAACAGTTGGGGCCTGAAAAAGACTTGTGAAGGTTGTTTTTGTACATTATCTTCTTGAAAACTAAATGAAAGAAGCCAGCGTTTGGAACCAATATCAGGGCATGGACAGGTGTTTCAAGTTTTGAAGAGCTTCGTCGCTCAGCTGAGGAGCGTACCCTGCAAGTAACACGATGAGATATCGCCTACGCATGTTCCGTGCATGGCACTAGAAGAAGAAGATACAGTAAATCCCGCTCAAGACGTATTTCAAGGGACTCAGACCAAAATACATCTTGAGCGAGAATACTTCGTACAAGGTTAATGTGAAAACGTTGCAAATCCCTGCACAACGGTTTATTATTTTGTATAGAATACCCTTCTATTACAGATCACAGCTCTATGTATAGATAACCCGTCTATATAATGTGATATGTACTATTCTATACATATTATGTAGATCGCAGACCCTCCGTAGGTTAGTACCTAACCCCGTACTCGTTACTAGGTACCTACCTAAATCACGAGTTAAATGTTGCTAAAATAATTCTGCCGATGACAAACAGTACCTAACAAAAAGAAACACACATAATGAAGTTCTGAAAAGAAATTGTTGATGAGGAGTGAAAAAATCTGCAAAAGTACCTACCAACAAACTCCAGCCCCTTCTACGTAGATGGTATAATGAACCGTTGTGTAATAATTTACCGTTGAGTAATGATTTACCGTAGTAATAATTTACCCATCAATAATACTTCAACGTTTGTTCAAGTTTCACTACCTACCAGCAAACTCCAAAAGAGCCATCATTTTTCAAATTAAATAATATCACAGAACAACCAACTCGACTTCATACTCCGCCAATATAATCAGGTGATCCCTAGCAATGATTTCTCCGCCAAATTTCCTATTGTGGGCGCGTCTCTGGTATCTGGTAACGAGATTTGGTTTGAATTGTATACAATTTCATTCACACTGGAGTCGAAAATGCCTGTCAGGGCAAACTTCGGGGCCTTACTGTGAACGAACGGCTGGACGTACGATGCTCCGGATGGTCTTAAAAAAACCAGTCATGCAGCATGACTTAATGAGCGAATTTTCAAAGAAATATTCGAATTAATGGCTATGGTTTTGAATAAAGGAAAACTTCGGTCTAAAATTTGGTTTTCTATGTATATTCTCTTCGTATTTATTTTCTGACCACTCTAAGGGGGTGGGGGGGGGGGGTAAGAGTTTAAAGATTATCCTAGTTTTGGGTAATTTTTGCGCACTTTAAATGCTCTAATTTGAGAACGGATCAAGATATCTAAAATCCGATTCCACCATCGTGTTCAGCGTGCAAAAACCTTTAAAATGAGGGGTCACTTGTTGGAAAATAACATTTTGGGGATTTTTGGGTAATTTTTGCGCACATTAAATGCGCCAAAACCCTCCTTAGAGTAGGCCAATTTCGCCCATCTTCGAACTTAGCCTTTCGATTGCCAAGATAGATTTTTTGTGCAAATTTGAGCTGTTTATCTCAATTCTATCGAGAGTTATCGTCTGGAGTGACACATATATATATAAATATATAATATACATATAAAAAAAATCAGTCATGCAGCATGACTTAATGAGCGAATTTTCAAAGAAATATTCGAATTAATGGCTATGGTTTTGAATAAAGGAAAACTTCGGTCTAAAATTTGGTTTTCTATGTATATTCTCTTCGTATTTATTTTAATTTGTACGTTTTGTCCATCCTGATTCTACCGTTTGTTTATTACGTAATTGTACTAAGTGCTTATTTATTTGATCGCTGTGGGTAAATTCAAGGAGTTGTACTAATCGTTTGCCTCCCCCTTTTTTGCTTCGAACTCTCGTCTTCAATTAATACTTCTCACATTTTTCAATCTGACCACTCTAAGGGGGTGGGGGTAAGAGTTTAAAGATTATCCTAGTTTTGGGTAATTTTTGCGCACTTTAAATGCTCTAATTTAAGAACGGATTTAGATATCTAAAATCCGATTTCACTATCGTGTTCAGCGTGCAAAAACCTTTAAAATGAGGGGTCACTTGTTAGAAAATAACATTTTGGGGATTTTTGGGTAATTTTTGCGCACTTTAAATGCTCTAATTTGAGAACGGATCAAGATATCTAAAATCCGATTCCACCATCGTGTTCAGCGTGCAAAAACCTTTAAAATGAGGGGTCACTTGTTGGAAAATAACATTTTGGGGATTTTTGGGTAATTTTTGCGCACTTTAAATGCTCTAATTTGAGAACGGATCAAGATATCTAAAATCCGATTCCACCATCGTGTTCAGCGTGCAAAAACCTTTAAAATGAGGGGTCACTTGTTAGAAAATAACATTTTGGGGATTTTTAGGTAATTTTTGCGCACTTTAAATGCTCTAATTTGAGAACGGATCAAGATATCTAAAATCCGATTCCACCATCGTGTTCTGCGTGCAAAAACCTTTAAAATGAGGGGTCACTTGTTGGAAAATAACATTTTGGGGATTTTTGGGTAATTTTTGCGCACTTTAAATGCGCCAAAACCCTCCTTAGAGTAGGCCAATTTCGCCCATCTTCGAACTTAGCCTTTCGATTGCCAAGATAGATTTTTTGTGCAAATTTGAGCTGTTTATCTCAATTCTATCGAGAGTTATCGTCTGGAGTGACACATATATAAATATATATATATATATATATATATATATATATACATATAAAAAAGTGTTAAATTTCAGGAATCGTTTTAGAATGGTCTGAAACGGATTTCTATGAAGAAAATTTCCAAAAATTTATATTATTTAAATTTCGAAGCCATTGCAATAGCTTCATTTTCTTTGAAAATTCGCTAAAAGTGTTAAATTTCAGGAATCGTTTTAGAATGGTCTGAAACGGATTTCTATGAAGAAAATTTCCAAAAATTTATATTATTTAAATTTCGAAGCCATTGCAATAGCTTCATTTTCTTTGAAAATTCGCTAAAACTCGCAAGTTCAAGAACTATTTAAAACCGTAAAAATATTCACGTAAAAAATGGTATAGGCGTTTTGAAAATTTCAACCCCTATTTTGAACCCCTTAGAGATGACTCACAGTAACGTCGAGCTTCGAGGACCAACTAGACCCCGAACGGAACCTATAACCCGAATTTCATCAATTTTGTTTCATGGTAACTAAGAAAAGTGGCCCGTACGGCGTACGGCGTACGGCGGACAGACAGAAATATTTTTATTGCAGTTTTGGATTCTACATACCTTGAAACGTAAACCATCAAATTTTGAGGGGGGGGTAAGAATTTTTTTTTTCATGCTCGATTCCAATGGTTCATTATTGAAAATAATAAACCAAAATCAACTGTGCGTCGATCAAACATTTGTTTATTTTGACATTTTCATGTCTTTGCCCTGGCACATAGCACAAAAAACTGTCACGAAATTGCGTAACGAAATTGTGTTACAGTGCCTTTATAATGATTTCCGCTTACAACGACCCCGTTGTTAGGTTTGTTCATTTTCTACACTTTTTAACCCACAAAAATCGTTCACCACTCGTTGGAAAGCTCTCGATTTAACGAACATTTTCATGTTCTCCATAACATATTGACTATACGAATAGCGGAGCTATGGGCATAACTGTTCTCATATTTTGTTTACAAACTAATGATCGTGAGTGTAGAAGATAATTAATCCGGAATCGTCTATTTTATTGAAATTAGGTACCTACCTCTTAATATTAATAATGTCAAAAGCAATAGGTAAAGACATGAAAATGTCCCAATGCGTTGCAGACTCGTATGCAAGCGTTTTTTACCCAAAATATCATTTTAGGTCTAAAAAATTCGTTCTTTCGCACGCATGCTCCATTTGGGCCCTAGTTGTGTCTGGAACCTTTGCAGTCCGTTTTTATACAACTCAATGCTTCAAAGAAATTCGCTGAGCGATAGATAACATTCAAACCAATTTCTTTAATTTTCAGCCCGACGTCCAATTTCCTTCGAAAAATACCAAGACCTTCTGCATTTACGTCAGTTCTGTCTAACGATGAAATCTAGAGAATATTTCTCCAAACTCCTCCACAAAAAGAAGGGAGAAGCAGGAAAAAACAAGAAGGCGGTCGAAAACAAAAAACAAAAATGAAAAAGTTTTTTAAATTTTTGGTTTATTATTTTCAATAATGAACCATTGGAATCGAGCATGAAAAAAAAAAATTCTTACCCCCCCCAAAATTTGATGGTTTACGTTTCAAGGTATGTAAAATCCAAAACTGCAATAAAAATATTTCTGTCTGTCCGCCGTACGCCGTACGGACCACTTTTCTTAGTTACCATGAAAAAAAAATTGATGAAATTCGGGTTATAGGTTCCGTTCGGCGTGTAGTTGGTCCTCGAAGCTCGACGTTACTGTGAGTCATCTCTAAGGGGTTCAAAATAGGGGTTGAAATTTTCAAAACGCCTATACCATTTTTTTACGTAAATATTTTTACGGTTTTAAATAGTTCTTGAACTTGCGAGTTTTTTAAGACCATCCGGAGCATCGTACGTCCAGCCGTTCGTTCACAGTAAGGCTCCGAAGTTTGCACCGACAGGCATTTTCGACTCCAGTGTGAATGAAATTGTATACAATTCAAACCAAATCTCGTAATTAGAGACGCGCCCACAATAGGAAATTTGGCGGAGATAAAATCATTGGTAGGGATCACCTGATTATATTGGCGGAGTATGAAGTCGAGTTGGTTGTTCTGTGACATTATTTAATTTGAAAAATGATGGCTCTTTTGGAGTTTGTTGGTAGGTAGTGAAACTTGAACAAACGTTGAAGTATTATTGATGGGTAAATTATTACTACGGTAAATCATTACTCAACGGTAAATTATTACACAACGGTTCATTATACCATCTACGTAGAAGGGGCTGGAGTTTGTTGGTAGGTACTTTTGCAACTTTTTTCACTCCTCATCAACAATTTCTTTTCAGAACTTCATTATGTGTTTCTTTTCGTTAGGTACTGTTTGTCATCGGCAGAATTATTTTAGCAACATTTAACTCGTGATTTAGGTAGGTACCTAGTAACTAGTACGGGGTTAGGTACTAACCTACGGAGGGTCTGAGATCTACATGATATGTATTGAATAGTACATATTATCTATACATATAATAAAACAGTGTCTGTTTGTTTGTTTGTCTGTTTGTTTGTTTGTCTCGGCATCAATTGAGAACGGCTGAACGTAGAAAGTTGCGGCTGGTACCATTTGACGCAGAATTTATCTGGGAAGGTTTATGAAGAATCCGCATTTGAATCTGTCCATCCGTTGAAACGCTATGAATGAAATACTACTAAAAAACGTGTTATAATCACTTCTATGAGGACTTTATGCTTATAATAACTTTGAACGGTTGGACGTAAATCCGATTGTAGGAAGTTGCGGCTGGTACCATTTGACGCAGAATTTATCTGGGAAGGTTTATGAAAAATCCGCATTTGAATCTGTCCATCCATTGAAACGCTATGAATGAAATACTACTAAAAAACGTGTTATAATCACTTCTATGAGGACGTTTATGCTTATAATAACATTGAACGGTTGGACGTAAATCCGATTGTAGAAAGGTGCGGCTGGTACCATTTGACGCAGAATTTATCTGGGTAGGTTTATGAAAAATCCGCATTTGAATCTGTCCATCCGTTGAAACGCTATGAATGAAATACTACTAAAAAACGTGTTATAATCACTTCTATGAGGACTTTATGCTTATAATAACTTTGAACGGTTGGACGTAAATCCGATTGTAGAAAGTTGCGGCTGGTACCATTTGACGCAGAATTTATCTGGGAAGGTTTATAAAAAAACCGCATTTGAATCTGTCCATCCGATGAAACGCTATGAATGAAATACTACTAAAAAACGTGTTATAATCACTTCTATGAGGACGTTTATGCTTATAATAACTTTGAACGGTTGGAGGTAAATCCGATTGTAATTAGATTCAGGATTCAGCTCGACGAGTACATTCAAGTGGTACTTCAATCAGGATGTTAGTGGGAGGGGGGTACAGGTTATGAGAGGGGGGGGGGGGGGTCTACAGAAATTTCAAAACTACTTGACCAATTGGAGTGCAACTTTGGGAATATGTTGTGTGAACATTGAGGAATGTTTCTAACCAGGTATGGAGGGTTCATATGATACGGGGGGGGTGGGGTTAAAGGCAGGTAGGGTTGGCATTGGGGAAGGTTTCTGATCAGTTGTGGAGGGGGGGATACAGGGGGTGTCTGTTCTACCGTTGCGAAGCGCGGGTATCACGGACAATAATGCACGTAAAAATTTGACAACTTTGTGTGAATCAACACCTACATCGGAAATATCATTAAAGTGCCAACCGGTGGTGTCTCAACATTGCTGACTGATTCTCAACAACGGGTGCTGACTGATAGGAGGTAGCGGCTCCATGTCGATAATTTAGAAAACTTTCAATAATGGGCTGTAGCAAGTATTTATTTTATTTTTTTAAATGAAATTAGATTCCATCCTGAGCATTTTGAGACCAACCGCACGCTCCTACGGTAGTTAGTTCATTTTCTATGATTTTTCAAAGTTTTCAGAGGTTCCTGTGTCACAGTGGGCCCTGCCCGGACGACAGAGGTGCAAGGACGTAGGAACCTCTGGAAACTTTGAAAAATTACAGAAAAAGAACTACTTAGCGTAGGAGCGTGCGGTTGCTCTCAAATTATAATAAAACAGTGTCTGTTTGTTTGTTTGTTTGTCTGTTTGTCTCGGCATCAATTGAGAACGGCTGAACGTAGAAAGTTGCGGCTGGTACCATTTGACGCAGAATTTATCTGGGAAGGTTTATAAAAAAACCGCATTTGAATCTGTCCATCCGTTGAAACGCTATGAATGAAATACTACTAAAAAACGTGTTATAATCACTTCTATGAGGACGTTTATGCTTATAATAACTTTGAACGGTTGGACGTAAATCCGATTGTAATTAGATTCAGGATTCAGCTCGACGAGTACATTCAAGTGGTACTTCAATCAGGATGTTAGTGGGTGGGGGGTACAGGTTACGAGAGGGGGGGGGGTCTACAGAAATTTCAAAACTGTCCTAAAGGGGGTGTCTGTTCTACCGTTGCGAAGCGCGGGTACACAACTAGTATTATATAGACGGGTTATCTATACAGAGAGCTGTGATCTGTAACAGAAGGGTATTCTGTACAAAATAATAAACCGTTGTGCAGGGATTTGCAGCATTTTTTTAAATGCATGCATTCAGCAGAATGAACGGATTTTCATGGGAAAAAGTTGCTGATTTTTGTTAGCTTACCATTATAAGCTTTCTTACTCAAAAAAGATTCTGCTCTACGCAAAGCACTTATGGCACATCGTCATTTTCAAAAGAAGAAACCAACTGTCTAACTTTGGAAAAACAGTTGATGCCGTCCACGACTGAAATTAGGGATTCATGTTCAGGGTCGTCTTGAGGGTCATCTTCGTCTTCAGCAGTTGCTTCTACCGTCACGTTATCATTAACGATTGTTGCAAGAGAGGTAGGTGGCAATCCGAATTCTTCCGCAACATTTCTCATAGTATTGACACCCCTCTCAGTCTATGGCCTTTAAATTCGAAGTTTGCCGTCGATCGAAAGAGAGCTTTTCGTTTTATGCCACGAGCGCTGGCTGACCATCTTATCACAGTATAACTTCCCAGTTCCGATCACCGCAGGATACTGAGGCGATAACAAAGGAAGGAATGATCTGGTTGACACGGGTAATCAATAAGATGTTTACTCTGTAAACAAACACTCAATTGGAGAGTGTGCGATCTACCTGTACTTTCCCTACTTCTTAACTGTTGGAAAATAGGAACGTCTTAAGCGGGTTTTACTGTAGTTTGAAACTCCTAAGGTAGAAGAAATTGCCTAGCAAGTCTGTTGAACAGAAGATAACAGCTATATGAGCGCTACAAAGGCCACAACGTAATTCATATGGCGCCATCTGGGGTCCCACCCGCACTTACACAAAATTTACAGCTCGTTTGGATTTTAGCGAATTTTCGAAGAAAAGGAAGCTATTGTTCTCGGTCCAAAATTTTTAAAACTCGAATTTCCGAAAGATTTTTATACCAAAATCCGTTTCAGACCATCCTGAATTCCCTGCCGAAAGACACCAAAAATTATATGTATATATATATATATTTATATATATATTTATATATTTATATATATATTTATATATTTATATATATATTTATATATGTATGTGTCATTCCAGACGATAACTCTCGAAAGAATTGAGATAAAAAGTTCAAATTTGCACGAAAAATCTGTCTTGGCAATCGACAGGCTAAGTTCGAAGATGGGCAGAATCGGGTCACCCTAAGGGGGAGTTTTGGGGAGTTTTAGGGGGGGGAAATTACCCATAAATTCCCAAAATGAAAAAGTCTGACAAGTGACACCTCATTTTAAAGGTTTTTGTACGCTGAACACGATGGTGAAATCAGAATTGCGATATCTCATTCCGTTCTCAAACTGGAGCACTTTGAAGATGAAGGAACGTGGTTATTTCTTGAGATGTTCTTCCTGGTTCGTCTGCTCTAATCTGATAACGGAATGGGATATCGCAATTCTGACTTCACCATCGTGTTCAGCGTTGGAAAATCTACAAACCGAGGTGTTACTCGGCAAAAAATGGAACAAAAAATTTGTTACGTACCCAATACCTACTCTTCTGGTATTCAAAACATTTTTGATTTCCCCCTCCCCCTCCTTCCACCCCAAATTTTACTTTGCGTAAAACTACTCCTGTTTTAATTTTGTATGGTATCAAGTTAGGAAAATATTGGCCGAAAATTAATTTTCAGAAAATTTTAGGCGGAGGAGGAAGATGCCGAAAACTTCGAAAATTCGCTCTTATAGCCATGCTGCATGACTGTGGTTTTTATTTTCTCGTCACCCAAGATATGGTACAAGACAATGGTGGAATTGAACACAGACAGACCAACTTTGTTCCGATCCCTGCAACGTAAAATCCAAGTGGAAATTTTGTTTTCGGAGGAAACGAGTTTTCCCTGTGTTTTCACCTTCCTTACCCAACTCGAAGGGTTACAGCATAGTGTTGCAATAAACCCGGAAAACAAAATTTGGAGCTCACCCTTTTTATGGGCGAACGCACGATCTGATACCGTATCTACAATAATATGTTTCTGACCAAAGTATGTGTGTTTATGAAGAAATATCGGGTTTCGAGTCTCGATTTGTATTCTCCAAAAGAAGCTTCTGTCAAAAAATCGGTTTACGCTGTTTTTAGCACATTTGACCTTTTTTTCTCAGAATTATGATATTGATCATTTCCATTAATGACTTATTACACGAATTTCAACAAACTTCGTCGAGCCAGTGGCACTTGGGGCTGAAGCAGTGATATGTTGAAGTATAGTATGGTACACACCATAGTGGATAACAGTACACTATAAGGAGAGGGTCCATAGTACTCAGCCACCATATCGCCTAGGGTGGGTAAGGGGTGTCTTGCACCAGATTCGTTGTTTTAGCATTCGATAAGTTGTTTTAGCTTTAATTTTAGCTTTAACACGGTGTTCCGGATCCTGTCAAGTAACATGAATTATTTTGTAACACTGAAATGCAATACCACCCAATTATTCTACTGAATGGGTTACAAAGAAAATGAAAGGATAAACCCCGAAGTTAAACCATCAGACCGACAAAATGTTGTAGAACCACCACTAGGCGGGTACTGGGCTGAACATGGGGAAGGGTCGTTCCGGATGTGACTGCGACCTGTCACCTTATCGAAGTGTGGAACTGACTGAAGCCATGAGAACCTGGCAACTCATTCAAATGAACAGCGGTGTTGGAAAGGGGCTACACCGCATTCCTTTGAAAATGTCCTTTCGAAAACATCGAAGTTCCTATCTGAATAGACCATTTCAACACATGGAGCCATAACATTTCGTGTGGTGGTCAGAAATTCATCATGATCCACCAACATGTATGTCTGTATGTACGTACTATGTATGATTTTTGGGGGGAAAAGGCTAAAGAAAAGTGCAAAAACCCCTTTTGGTTTATTATTCTGGGAATAAAACACCTATGTAATCGCTCAGCAAAAAATTTTTATTCCACCCCCTCAAAATTTTTTCTTTTCCGTTTCAAGGTACGTAGATTCCAAAAATGCAATGTCCGTCCGCCGTAGGCCGTCCGCCGTCCGCCGTATCACGTGTACAGGCTTCATTTTCGGTCTAAAAAAATCGTTCTTTCGCACACATGCTCCATTCGGGCCCTAGTTGTGTCCCGAAACTTTTCAGCCCGATCGGAATATACCCAGGGGTGTTATGAGTGAAAATGTGTATAAAAATAGGTACTTTTTGCGTTTTAGCAACATGTTGGTAACATGAGCTTTTAAGGTATCGTTTTTCATGTTTTTGGGGACGAGAAGACCGAATATGAAGTCGATTTTGACCAAAGAATAGAAAATTGAGGTTCTACCAGATGTTCAGCTCCCGAAATTGATTTTTTATGAGTCAAAAACCTGGGAAATCGTTTGAAATCACCATCAATTTGTATAATAACACTGGAAAAAGTGTCAACAGGTGGATCAAGACGATTAAATGGTACTATCAATTATCAGAGATAATTTATTTAAAAAAAAGGAGCGTACTTTATTCGAGTTTTGGGGGCCAAAATTGGTGGAAACCACCAGAGATGGCTATTTCAATTATTATATATTAAAGAAACAATAAATAAACAGCCAACATCTCTGTAGGTAGGTATGTCCAATGGAATAATAAACCCATGTGACAAGGACTTTGCAGCGTTTTTAGTCTATTTTGAATTTTTTCACCCATTAGCATCATCAAATTTAAAACAAAATTTATTCAATGTAGAAAATAATAGATAGTTGAAAAAACAGACCAGTAAACGGGGAATACTGTAAATAACGGGTTCACGTCGGAACTCGAAGCCCTGATCTCCGTATAAGCATGCCCCATTATGGGGACCCTTGTGAGTTTCCCAGTGCACATCACGCTACTGAATTGTTGGTTGTGTTTTAACAACTTTTTGGTGCTGTTCATTAAACTTACTTTTCGTGCTGCACTCAATATTTATGACAATTTATGGACAAAATACCTAAATAATGTGAACGATGGGTATGTGTCGTCGTCTTTCAACTTACCGCCTCTCGGTTCACTTGGCCTGTGCGAGTTTATATAAAAAATAAAACTTGGGGAATTCCGAAAAGAAAGGAGTGAAGAAGACAAGGTAAGCCGTTGTTATGCGAATCTAACTACCTACTTTAATAATCTTTTATTAATTTATTTCATTATTAATAATTTTCCATAATTTATGTTGAATGAAATCCACGCCCTGTTTTACATCATGATTATATACATACATGAACATCAAAATATGTATGGTGAGCAATTCGATTTACTTTGAGAAAATTGGATGCAGTGACGAGCAATGTGTGGTCCCGATTCGTAACTCGGGCTGTAGCAGCTGGTAGCAACAATCGAACGAACGTAAACTCGATTCGGAACACCGAAATTGAAGGTAAGGGCTAATAAACTCGAGATATAACATTGTGGGGAGGGGGGGGGGGGGGTTATAATGACGATTATTGTATAAGGAATCTTTGAAGCCGAGAAGTTGTTTCCGAGATGGAAGGAACGAGAAGGGCGATAACATTGGGACCGACAGGGCGAGGAAGAGGGTTTCCTTTTAATGAAGAGTTTTTTAGACCCTCTGGCTTGACAATAGGGGTAATATGAGGGCGACCCGTGTTCTCGCACAAAAAGAAAACTTCCGAAGGGAACGCGAGAGGGAGGTTGCGAAAAACTTCTCAAAGCAACGGAAATAAGGTTGGGGAAGAATAAGAAAAAGGAGCGACACTAGTCCCAAACTCATTTCCAGCAAGAACGAACAGAATGATCGACAGTTTTACGTGAAAAACGTAACTAAGGCAAACTTTTGAGCGTGTGCCAAAAATCAGCGGCAGATGAATCCAGCATTCAAGTGGTAAGGAAGATATACAGGCAGAGCCAGTTTGTCGAAGAAGTTTTAAACAAGAACATCACTGTGCAGGTGAGTTTGCGAAACTGACGTATAAGACCGGATATTGTGAGAAAAAATATTTCTGATAATGATAAGTAATCGGTGTGCTTCTGTCTCCAGACAACATTCTGTAACAAAGTTGGTGATAATGGCCATTTTTAGCGATTTTGGGTACCCCAGCCATTTGACTCGCCATATTTTAGATGATTGAAATCGTAATCGTCCGCTCCATTTCTTTAATTTATTTCATTTCAATTTTTGTAGTATGAGCCATTTTTAACGATTTTTTGACTTACAAAAACTCGAACGTTAGAAGCATTTCATACCGAGCCATCTAGGGAAGCGTGAGCGTCACGCCCGCCAGGAAAACCGAAAAACTCGAAAACACCCAAGCGTACACTGTTTACGATAGAATAAGTAGGGTTTACCCCCGTAACTCGGGCCCCGTGTTGGTGCTCGGCCCCCGATGCTGATTTTTCGTACACCCATTTTTGAGGAGCCCCAGAGGACGTGTACCAAATTCAACCATCGGGACCATTAGGTGCCAGAGTTATGGAAGTTTGAAAATCAACACGTTTCCAGGTTTTCTACTTCGTTCTTCTTTTTGTCGTTGTTGTTCTCCTTTGAAAGGGCTACAGCCTCACAGACATAACGGATCCAGCTAGAATTTGAACAACATTTTTTTGCTCCATGGAAGTGCCTTTTGTCACCAGAACCCCCCCCCCCCCCACCCAATTACGACTACTCGGGGGGGGGGGGGGGGGGGTGTAGTAGTTGGTTAAAGAGAGTTTTTAAGAGCCGAAATTCGGCACACTTGCTCATTGGGGCTCCCTGAGAAAGTGTTCAAATCTGAACCCGATCGGTTCAGTAGAAGCAGTTATACCTGTTTGAAAACGCTGCAATTTATGGTCAAATAGCCCAAATGAGGTACGTGCATGGGCGACAAAAGCGGTTTACATTATTTTTGAATGAAAGCAGGTTCCATCCTAAGAATTTTGAGACCAACTGCCCTCTCCTAAGTTGAATAGTTCTTTTCTATGATTTTTCAAAGAATACACCACTGGACTGATATCCGTTTTTCCAAGGTAGCATGCTCGTAATCCGCACCTCGCTCTTGGATGTGCATAATAGAAAAATTTTCCTTCCTCCTCTGTTGGATTCGTGCATTATACGTATATTATACGCATTGTGTATTATACGAGTGTAGGGAAAAGCCCACGCCAAAATGCACATCCAAGAGCATGGTGCCAAGCATCCAGCATGCTAATTTGTCGGGCAAAATGGATATCAATCCTTTTTGTGGCTGAGATGGTTTTCTTGGGAATGACTGATCATTGCGTGCCTAATTTTTCACTAACATCAACTGAAATTCAACAAAATGCACTAATGGCGATTCAGTCGACATCAAGGACACCTCAAAAAATGATTTCAGAACTCGAATATGACCACTGCGTGGTTTTCTTTAAAACCGACTCCCGTGTAAAAACTGACCAGACTCTTTGCTTGATAGTCTCTCGTTCATACAATATCTGGTCATAGCTGAACGAATAATGTGAAGAGGATATGTGCGCTATAACAATATCAACAACTGCGTACCCCCTAACCTAACCCAAAGACATAATCGGTGCAAACAGCTGTTTTCGGATTTATTGAACAAACCTTTCACAAGAAACACCATAATTCTAGCACCGGAAAACTGTTACGATCTAGCTCAAGCTGGTACTCACGGCTTCCTCCGCATATCAGGAGATTCAGGGGGGGAGTGAGAATTCCCTAATAACGGAGTGGTTGTACCTTCATGAAAATCAATTGAAATCTTAATAGGTACTTACTCGAACATATTTTTTGTCATACTTAATTTTGGACCCACTGCAATACCTATTCTTAACAAAAGGTTATCGGATATGTGACAGGGTGTGACAGTGGGGGTGGACCCTCGACAGTCCCCCTCCTAGACCAGCGAGATTATCACCGGTTAAGAAGGGATCTCGATTAGGCTTCGGCCTCTACCAGACCAAAAAACAACTCGAAAACAGCCGCACTGTTACACTCCTCCCCACATCACATACTTCTCGGTAGCAGAAGTATGAGAGGGAAAAGGGTGGAATGAAAAGTAGTATGAAGTTCTGGTTCAGGAAACGACGTCAAGGTGAGTAACCTCCACCGTAATGGCAGTACCTCATATTTTACTGGTAGAGAACAAAGCTCCAACATATATGAGTATTGGCAAATAATGTTGTCAGAGGTTGTTGTCCCGTGAATTGTGTTCATCTGGGCAACCTATAGGTGATCAACCTCATCGTTAGGATGGAACAACTATTGGGACTTGTCAATTGGGACACGGTATCAATCGCCTTCTAATGAGCTCAGTATATTTTAATTATACTGACACTCTAAAGGGGGGGAAAGGGGGTGGGGAAGCCAATAGATGTATGTATTATCAAAGGGACAGGTTATTAGTAAAGGAATCATTCTGGGAAACCTTTGGACTCTTCCTTCTGGTAAGCCCACAAAAAGTGGATGGAGTATGGTGAATTGCTCAGCGCACACTACCGAACCACGCTCTGCTACAATGTTACAGATGTGATAGTGGGGGTGGACCCTCGAGAGTCCCCCTTCTAGAAAAGCGAGATTATCACCGGTTAAGAAGGGATATCGATTAGGCTTCCGCTCACCGATCTCGTCTCCACCGGACCAAAAAGCGACTCGAGAACAGCCGCACTGTTACAGATATGAGACCGTTAAGGAGCCTTCACACGCGAGGCGACTGTTTGCAGGTGACTGCAAGACCGAAATTCGATCTCCTGGGAACATTCGTCTGCAGACTGTCAGCAGACTGAAGGAGACTGATGGTACGTTGAACCCAATGGGCGCCTTCACACGGAGAAGACTAGACTGTCTGACTAGAGACTAGACTTCTTGATTGCTGGTTGGATTTGATTCAAAAGTTCATCAAATGATTTTTCTGACATCCGATGGTAGTTGAAGAATTTGGCAGGGTCATTTTGCAGTTCAAGATAAAGCAAGTAAATCGCACCTTTTTCTTGACGTTCTGCATTTATGGGATGAACCCAAAATTGTCTACTCGCCCTTCTCCTTTTCTTTTCCGTCTTGTTGCGAAGAAGGCACCACAGCGCAATCACTTCTTCTTCTTCTTGCATTGAGGAAAGCTGGATTAGGACTGATCCTCTCCGTGTTGCTTCAAGGAGGGGGAAGTCGCCCTGCCCATCTAACAGACAGATCTCTCATACTTTTCGTCTGTACGACCAGTCTGGCAGACTGGTCTGTCTGATCGATCTCTTCCGTGTGAAGGCGCCCTTAGTTTTTTACCTTGAAAACTGGCTCATTAGGTCGTGACTACATGTCCGAACCTTTCACAGCAGATCGTTACCTTCCGGGAAACTGGAGTTCACACGTTGGCTGGTGTGTTCACACCAGCCAATTCTGTAATTTGCCGATGGACACCGATCGAACAAGGCGTTAGACTATAAAGTCAACCACTGTGTAGTGATTTACGGTGTTCACCCGATATTCTTTTGGAAATATTTCGGACAAAACGCTCAAGTTACCTAGCAAACTGTGGGCTAATCAATAGAGCTCAGGATGTTTTGATGTGGAAAATACTCAGCTTTAAAACTTCTCTAGCTCCGCAGGGATTAACCTCACTTCCTGGGAAATTTCGTTGGTGCGCCGATTTCCCAGTTACTCGGTACCGTAAAAACGCAATTATAACCCCCGCGTAATCCTATTCCCAGCAATCAGCTTCCGCTCTTGATAATCTTTCCATTCATCGGCTCTTAAACCCCTTTATACCTACAAGGGAGGAATTTGATGATATTCGTCAGTACATTACTATTGTTCGTGATTCGATTATTATCTGTTGGGTACCATCGCCTGATTTGCCTTTCTGGAATACTTAATGATGTCCAACTAAATACGTAACTTCCATAAACTGAGCTGCAAGATACGGATTCTCACTTTTCATTCTCACTTTTGCCATTAAAACGCTATTTCCGCAACAAAACGCGTCTTTTTGGTGACTAAGGTTTATGTCGTACAAACCAAAAAAATAAATTTGCGCCCTATCACGAGAATACAGTATAATTATAGACACTTAGCAATTTCGGGTTTGCACCGTATGTAACGCTACAATGAAATACAGCCACCAACAGATCAAAAAAAAAATTCGATGAGGAAGCTAGGAATTATTTACCTTTAGTATAGTAAATTAATTATTAGTAAACTTACTGTAGTCAGCTATAAAAGCACTAGTTACATACCTGAAACAAAACAAGAAACCAATTAATATGAAATTGTTGGGGGCAACGAAGTAGGCAAAAGATATCATAACACGAGACTCAATACCAATAGCAGGTAAATGGAAAATTTAATTTTCAATTCATCTGATAAGGATGGCATCAAATGTGGAGTTGAAAAAAAAATCGCACGAAACTGGCGAATGGGTGAAAAAATTAAAAAAACTCCAGGGGTGTTAAGGGCGAAAAATGGGTGTAAAATAGGGTGTTTTGTGTTTTAGTAACAACAGCCTGTGAGGTATCGTTTTCCATGTCCTTCAGGGCGAGGAGACCGAATATGAAGTCGGGGGGCCAGCCCTAGTACGTAATTAGCTTGCCTTGGAAGCCGAACCAGGGGGCTGTGACAAAGGTAGTTGGCTGGCTGAAACGGAACGTGAAAAAGAGGAGTATGGCGAGAGCGGTAATTTGGGGCATTTAGGGAAATCACGGCGAGAAGTGAAGGGCAATCAACTTGGTTGTTAATTAACTTATGGAGATAGACCAAGTCATTAAACACCCGCCTCAACTCCAAGGAATCAATGTGGTATTGCTCCATGAGCGGCCCATCATCCCTCCGTGATTTGAATGCAATGTACCGGAGAAACCGATTTTGGATCCGTTCCAATCTATTTTTATGGATAGCATTGTAAGGAGACCATACAACTGAGGCATACTCCATAATAGAACGCACCAAGGTTTTGTATAATAGGGTGAGAGTGGTCGGATCAGTAAAATCCCTCGTGGATCGCTGGTTACGAGAGGGATTGAGAGAGAGATGGTTTTCACTACACCACACTCCAAGACGGTCTAGGTTTTTCTGTAAGATTTGGCAATCCGCCTCAGATCTGATGGTGAGAAAAATCTTGAGGTCGTCGGCATACAGCAAGAATTTAACTCCGTCAAAAATAGAACCAATGGTGTTAAGGAGGAGCAAAAAGAGCAATGGACCCAGGTGGGAACCCTGTGGAACACCTGAAGAAGCCACAAAGGGAGTTGAGTGCAAGTTCCTGTGTTTCACAACCATTTGCCGATTCAGCAAGTAGCTTTTGAGCCACCTGAGAAGGGGCCCGTGAACACCCAGAGCCTCAAGCCTAGCAAGGACATGTGCATGAGACAGCCTATCGAAGCACTTGGCAGTAGAAGGTTATGGTTTTTTCGTATTTAAATTTATCTTGAACTAAAAAATTTTTCAGGACCAACCGGAGCATTCTACGACCACCCGTCCATTTGCACCGAAAAGCTTCGTCAACATGATTGTGAATGAAATGGTACGAATCCGACCCAGATATCATCGCTAGGGAACACCTGATTATATCAAGGCTGTAAGAAGTCGAGTTGGTTGGTTGTTCTGTGATATCTTCAATTTGAAAAATCTTTTGGATTTTGTTGATAGGTACTTTTGCAACGGTTCATTATTTACCTTACCTATGCTTCATGAACAACTACGAATAAAAACGCTGCAAATCCCTGCACAACGGTTTATTATTTTGTATAGAATACCCTTCTGTTACAGATCACAGCTCTCTGTATAGATAACCCTTCTATATAACATATTTATGTACTATTCTACACCCTCCGTAGGTTAGTACCTAACCCCGTAATCGTTACTAGGTACCTACCTAAACCGTTGTGTAATAATTTACCTGTATAGGTTCCCCTTCTACGGAGATAGAATAATGAACCGTTGTGTAATAATTTGCCCATCAATAATACTTCAAGTTCAACGGTTGTTCAAGTTGCAAAAGTACCTACCAACAAAATCCAGCCCCTTCTTGGTAGATGAGCCGTTGTGTAATAATTTACCGTTGTGTAGTGATTTACCGTTGTGCAATAATTTGCCGTTGTGTAATAATTTGCCATTGTGTAATAATTTACCCATCAATAATACTTCAACGGTTGTTCAAGTTGCAAAAGTACCTACCAACAAAATCCAACCCCTTCTTGGTAGATGAGCCGTTGTCTAATAATTTACCGTTGTGTAATAATTTACCGTGGTGTCATAATTTACCGTTGTGTAATAATTCACCGTTGTGTAATAATTTGCCATTGTTTAATAATATACCCACCAATAATACTTCAACGTTTGTTCAAGTTTCACACGTACCTACCTACAAAATCGAATAGTCCATCACTTATCAAATGAAATAATATCGCAGAACAACCAACTCGACTTCATACAGCCATCCTTGATTACAATCAGGTGCTCCTTAGTGATGATATCCCGGCCGGATTTATACCGATTGATTCACGATCGTGTTGACGAAGCTTTTTGGTGCTCATGAACGGCTGGAGGTACAATGCTCCGGGTGGTCTCAAAAAATTGTTTAGCTCAAGACAAATTTAATAACGTAAAAAAAACAATACCCTTCATGCGAAAGTTTTCGAGATACGGCGTTCTGAAAATTTCAACCCCTATTTTGAACCCCTTAGAGATGACTGACAGTAACGTCGAGCTTCGAGGACCAACTAGACCCCGAATGGAACCTATAACCCGAATTTCATCAATTTTTTTTCATGGTAACTAAGAAAAGTGGCCCGTACGGCGTACGGCGGACAGACAGAAATATTTTTATTGCAGTTTTGGATTCAACATACCTTGAAACGTAAACCATCAAATTTTGAGGGGGGTAAGAATTTTTTTTTTCTTGCTCGATTCCAATGGTTCATTATTGAAAATAATAAACCAAAACGCTGCAAATCCCTGCACAACGGTTTATTATTTTGTACAGAATACCCTCCTGTTACAGATCACAGCTCTCCGTATAGCTAAACCTTCTATATGTACTACTCTATACATATTATGTAGATCGCAGATCCTCCGTAGGTTAGTACCTAACCCCGTACTCGTTACTAGGTACTTACCTAAATCACGAGTTAGATTTTGCGAAAATAATTCTGTCGATGACAAACAGTAACTAAAATGGAAAAAGAAACGCAAATAATGAAGTTCTGAAGGGAAATTGTTGATGTGGAGTGAAAAGCGTAGTAGATCGCGGTTTTCTGTGGTCAATACCCTCGAGCTCCCCCCAGGAAAGCCCTAAATCCAGTACTGGACCCGGCTCCAAAACTAAAGTTTCCTAAAAATGCGCGGGGTTCAATAATTCAATCATATTTGTAGTTATTCACGAAGCATAAGGCAAATAATAAACCGTTGAATAATAGTTTACCTGTATAGGTGCCCCTTCTACGTAGATAGTATAATGAACCGTTGGGTAATAAGTTACCGTTGTGTAAAAATGCCCATCAATAATACTTCAACGGTTGTTCAAGATCCAAAAGTACCTATCAACAAAATCCAGCCCCTTCTAGGTAGACGAACCGTTGTACAATAATTTACCGTCGTGTAATAATTTGCCGCTGTGCGATAATTTACAATTGTGCAATAATTATTTACCCTTCAACGTTTGTCCAAATTTCAGAAGTACCTACGAACAAAATCCAATAGTCCATCACTTATCAAATCGCAGAACAACCAACTCGAAATCATACAGCCATCCTTGATCATAATCAGGTACTCCCCAGTGATGATATCCGGGCTGGATTCATGCCGTTTGATTCGCGATCATGTTGACGAAGCTATTTGGTGCACACGAACGGCTCGTCGTAAAATGCTCTGAGTGGTCTCAAAAAACTCTTTAGTTCGAGATCAATTAAAAAACGTTTAAAAAAACCATAGGTACCTACCCTTCTATTGAAAGTTTTCGAGCTACGGCGTTCTGAAAATGTCTAACCCTATTTTTAGCCCCTTAGAGATGACTGACAGTAACGCCGAGCTTCGAAGACCAACTAGACCCCAAACGGAATCCATAACCCGAATTTCATCAATTTTTTTTTTTCATGGTAACTAAGAAAAGTGCTCAGTAAGGCGTACGGCGGACAGGCAGAAACTTATTTATTGCATTTTCGGATTCTACATACCTTGAAACGTAAACCATCAAATTTTGAGGGGGGTTAGAATTTTTTGTTTCATGCTCGATTCCAAAGGTTCATTATTGAAAATAATAAACCAAAATTATTGAATCCCACGCATTTGTATTAAACATTAATTCCTGTGTAGGTGCCCCTTCTGCGTAGATAGTATAATGAACCATTGTGTAATAATTTACCGGTGTGTAATAATTTGCCCATCAATAATACTTCAACGGTTGTTCAAGTTGCAAAAGTACCTATCAACAAAATGCAGCCCGTTCTACGTTGATGGTATAATAAACTGTTGTGTAATAACTTACCGTTGTGTAATAATTTACCATTGTGTAATAATTTACTCATCAATAATACTTCAGCGTTTGTTCAAGTTTCAAAAGTACCCATCGACAAAATCCAAAACAGCCATCATTTTTCAAATGAAATATATCACAGAACAACCAACTTGACTTCATTCAGCCATCCGAGATTTTAATCAGGTGCTCCCTAGCGATGATATCTGGGCCTGATTTATACCGTTTGATTCACGATCATGTTGACGAAGCATTTTGTTGCAAACGAACGGCCGGTCGTACAATGCCCCAGGTGGTCTGAAAAAATTCTTTAGTTCAAGATCAATTTGATAACGTTAAAAAAATCATACCCTTCTATCAAAGTTTTCGAGTTACGGCGTTCTGAAAATTGCTACCCCTATTTTTCACCCCATAGAGATGAGTGACAGTAACGCCTTGCATCGAGGACAAACTAGACCCCAAACGGGACCTGTACACCAAATTTCGTCAATTTTGGTTCATGGTAACTAAGCAAAGTGCTAAGTACAGCGTATGGCGTACGGCGGACAGACAGCAATTTTAGCATGGAACATGCTTTAGCCTTGGACTAACTACTTACTATCCGAAAAATTTCACGCGGAAGTGTCACGAAATTTTAACGATGATTTTCACGTACAACCGAGTAGTTGCTAGGGAAATGAAACTTCTTTCACTTTCATCGGACGAAAATCGTTTTCCATTCGTTGGAAAGCTCTTGATTTATCACGAATTTATTTCGTATTTGTTCTTGGTATTTATTTCGTACTTTCATACTATAACTATATAAATTGATGTTATAAATGGATAGTAAACAATGACGCTTGTTTGGTTGTCACTTGGTTGTATCCTGGTGACGAAGTGAAATCATAACAGTGCGGCTACAGAATCATAAAAAGCGCGGCTAAAGCATGTTCCATGTTTCTTGAATTTTAGCCGTAGGCTCTAAGCATTAAGCATCCGGGGGTCCAGGGGGCTTGCCCCCTGGCGAGGCGCGCAGCGCCGAGTTTTCATTGCATTTTCGGATTCTACATACCTTGAAACGCAAACCATCAAATTTCAAGGGGGGGGGGGGGGGGTTAATTTTTTTTTCTTGTTCGATTCCAAAGGTTCATTATTGAAAATATAATAAACCAAATGGCAACTATCAAAGTTATGTAATAATGTTATAACGTTGAGTGCAATATCATGAGGATTGTAATATAAAGTACACATTGAATGCGCGCCAGTCACAAAACGGCTACTATCGGCGGCGGAAAGGACAAGCAGCCCGATATTTACCGTTGGCGGGCACCTACGGAAAGTACAGGCGCCCGAAATACCACGTTGGCGGGCAGCACAAGGTGACCGAATTCTTGATATTTATGAAACTATAATTGTTCGGGTGGCTTCAGTAGGTATTCGATTTAGGGCTTTCCTTGGAGGAAACGAAGGAGGACACGTACTGACGACAGAAAACAGTGATCTACGCAGTGGGGGAATATTATGCACAGGAAAATAATAAACCGTTGTGCAATAATCTGCAGCGTTTTTCCTTTTCAACCAACGAGACTAAAATTTTAAATGGACCTTGTTTTGTACTTCTGGAATGACAATGTGGGTCCCTACCCTGCTCAGCTGAGATAACTCAGAGGCAAAGGGGAGGGGGGGAGGTGGGGGTTTTCCCCCTTTTCAACCCACATGGCTCAAATTTGGACATTTGCGCGGACATTTGGAGGACTGAGCGGGATTCTGCCCTGATCAGCTGAGTGAGCTGTGAGGCTAATGTTTTCCCTTTTCCTCCTACGAGGCTCAAATTTGGTTGTGTGGGCTCCGCCAGCTTCCGACCCGTTTAAAGCCCGTTGTATGGAATACAATGGGCTTTCTGAATAGTTAATAATACATGCTGTGCAAAGCTTACAACGAAGGAACGACTTCGCTACGACTTTCGTACATGTGAAACCAGACCTATATAATATATGTAAAATCTAAAGGAAACTGCTATACTACTGAACGGTGCTAAAACAACTAACGACGTTACAATGGGGACGAGGTGAGCGTGTTGTTATAACTTTCTGATAATTACGTTTTCCCTAGGTCTCTTAATCACTCAGTGAACAAACTTTTTCTCGGCGGTGTAAAAAAAAAATAAATAAAAATCCCCCCCTCCCCCTTATAACTTCATTTTATTTCATTTTAATTTTATTTATTGTTTTAAGTGTTACTTTTGGAAATGGAACGTTCAAAAATGTGGAACAAAGTTTATAGCGTTTCGTAAACCATAAAAGTTCAATAATTGCTTCGCGGGTTTAGTGTACAGTTCCAGTCATGCAGCATGGCTATAACAACAGTGGATTTTCAAATATGTATTTGAGCTATTGTGTAAAAATATGATACAGCGAAAAACTGGAGTTTAAATATGTAAACTCTGAAATAATATCGAGATTTATCAAGTAAGTATGATAGGTTCTTTAGTTCATTAACAGTAATAGGTATTGTGCGTTTCAATCGATATATTTTTAAGATGTTCATCTAATAGCAGATTGATCTGAAATAATATTGGAAGGTATGATTGTACTACAGAAGATACACATGTATATTATAGCACCGGTCCCTGGTCGCTCTGGAAGAGTTTATTGGTTTCAATCCTCCCAAGAGTTGTTAGGTATATTATGTATCAATGTCTACATTTTTATTTGATTCATTTTCATGTTTCGTAATTCACACATATAGGAAAAACAATAAATTATACCTAAATATCACTGAATTATGAAGACTATTATAGAGAACAGGTAGTTGAACGATTAAAAAACTACATGTGTGTGAAGAAAGCAAATCGTCAAATGTATATCGGTATTTATATGTAGGTACCTATAACTACTGTTTATTAGCTTTTATATTGATTGTTTAATGGTTTAAATAAATGGAACTAGTGGACTGTATTTACGATAAACTGTGCGGAGGTTTAGCGTCAAAAGAACATAATAATATGAGTCAAAATTGGCAGATCTTGGAGAAGGATAGAAATTTGCTCACCGTTTCTTGCTTACTCAGCGCCTACACTTAATACCCGTTACCTACTTAGTACCTACCTACGTACTCAGTACTACCTACTTAGTACCTACCTACCTACCTACCCAACAGGTACTACCTACTTAGTACCTACCTACCTACTTATTTATTTATTTATTTATTTATTTATTTATTTATACGGGCAAGCCCAATTACATTTTGGATATTTATGTCATTCTAGCAGGGGGGTGAAGAGGTCTACGTTACAATAGAAGAGAAACAGTACAAGGGAAAACAGTGGAGGGAAAAAAATAAAGAAAGGTTGAAACTATTGAAAAGAGAGAGAGGAAGAAGAAAGCAAAGTCTTTAGAGTAGAAAGGGGGGAATGGAAGAAGTCGAACTGAGGATTTGAAGAAAGAAAGAGGTTTCCTGTGCGGACTAGTCGATGGAGTGGTCGATTTCTGTCGTAGTTGGTCAGGGAAAAAGGGACGGCGAAGAGGACCGAAGAACGTGTGCTGGTGCGAGAGGCGGCGAGCTGGATTTTGGAGAGTAATGGGGGACAATCGATTTGGTTGTTCAAAATTTTGAAGAGCAACACCAAGTCAGATGTGCAACGTCGCTTTTCCAAAGTCTCGAGTTTGCATCTTCTCAGAAGAGAGGCGTAGTCGATATCGTCAGAGGGGATTCCCATCTTGTAGGCCACGTAGCGCAAAAAGTTCCTATGAACCCGTTCCAGCCTGTACTTGTGGATCGTATACGAGGGGGACCAAACTGTGGAAGCGTACTCCAAAATGGGCAGCACGAGAGCCTTGTAGAGACAAACGATGGCGTCTACGTTTGTGAATTCCCTCGTATTCCTCTTGACGAAGCCCAAAGCCCGCATCGCCCTGCTAGCGAGTCGCTCAATATGGCTAGAAAAGGACAGGCTCCGATCACAGAGAACACCAAGATCGACCACCTGACTCATTCTTTGCAGCGGAGTGCCACACAAAGTGTAATCAAACGCGACTGGGTGCACCACGCGATGATACGTCACGACCGAACACTTCGAGGGGTTCAGATGAAGGCGATTCAAGTCACACCAATCCTCCAAACGAGCAATCGCCGCCTGCAAGATTTCACAATCTGATGGAGACCCGGAATGACGTAGGAGCTTCAGATCATCCGCAAAGAGCAGGACGCGCACATCGTCCGCTGCCACACAGCCCACGACACTATTGATCAGCAGTAGGAAGCACAAAGGCCCAATATGGCTTCCCTGTGGGATCCCAGAGACAGCGGGGATAGGAGAGGAGAGGGCGCCCTTCACGCGAACGATGAGCTCACGACCGGACAGGTAGGATCCAAACCAGCGCAAGAGGGAGCCGTGGACGCCCAGTGATTCCAAGAGAGACAGGAGGTGTGGATGGGAGAGTCTGTCAAATGCCTTGGCAAAATCGGTTGCAACCACATCCGTCTGGAGTCCCTCTAAATAGCCCTCCATCACGTAGTCCTGAAATTCCAGAAGGTTCGTAGTTGTCGAGCGGCCGCGCATGAACCCATGCTGCTCAAGAGCAATGAACGAACCAAAGCTGAGGGAAAGCTGGTTGACTAGCAGTTTCTCGAGTAGCTTGGGTATAGTAGACAGGGAGCAAACGGGACGGTAATGGTCAATGTAGCCCCTATCACCAGACTTATGGACAGGTGTAACGTAGGAAGTCTTCCACTTTCCTGGGAAACAACCGGACTCGAGCGACAAGCTGAAGAGTAGTGCCAGGGGTCTCGCCAATGCAGGTGCACATAGCCTCAGCATCACCGGTGGGACACCATCAGGCCCCATCCCCTTCCTGACATCCAGGCCGGCAAGTCCGCGCGCCACATCATCCTCGGAGACCGAGAGTGAGCCCAACGAAACCACATCCTGAACAGGGTACGGTGGGGCATCCGAAACAGGGGGCTCAAAAACCGAGGAAAAATGGGAGGCAAACAGATTCGCTATGTCCTCAGGTTCAGAAGCGACGGTACCGGCCAAAGTTAAACAATTCGGGATGCTATTTCCACCCTGACGATAGTTGAAGTGGTTCCAAAAGGCCTTCAGGTCCTGTGGGAATGAATTCTGAACATCGACGAGATGGGCAGCGTAGAGCACCCGGGAACGCTCCCCACAACGACTCCGCAGGCTGGAGAACAGGTCAACTACAGTAATAACTACTTACTACCTAGCTACCCAGTACTACCTACTTAGTACCTATTTACTTTTTTGGCGGATAAATGTTTACAACAGGTGGGGGGGGGGGGGGGAGTAGTTCGCATCTTTCCCAAAACCTACCTAAAAATTTCTTCGAGGAGAGACCTTTTTCCTATGATTTTCCATGCTGACTTCAGAATCCGTTGGAAATGCATCGGCTAACTGGATCACAGTTTTTAGATTTTTTATGTAAATAAGTTCTTCCGCACGATAACTAGAGTAATTTTCCGATAAAAATGACGAGTTAGCGGGCAGGCCAGCTGTTTGGACAGCTGTTAAAATTTACAATTTAGTGGTCTAAGGAACAAAATCCATGTTCAACCCTTTGGGCATGTGGGGTGTCTTTGTACAAGTGAAAAAATACGATTTTTCGGTAAAAGGAATTTTGAATACCTATTGTTCAATTTTGTGTTTTGAACGAAACGGCTCACTTCCCCCCAAATTTCTCAGAAAATTCGCTCCTAGAGCCATGCTGCATGAGGCATCTGCTCGGCTTCTGAAATGAGTATTACAGTACCCTGCACTCTCGATTTGGGATTTGTCTATCTTTGAAATGTGGAGGGAAGGGAAGCAATAATGAAAACGCTACAAATCCCTGCACAACTGTTTATTATTTTGTACAGAATGCCCTTCTGTTACAGATCACAGCTCTCTGTATAGATAACCCGTGTATAGAATATGTACTATTCTATACATATTATGTAGCTCGTAGACCCTCCGTAGGTTAGTACCTAACCCCGTACTCGTTACTAGGTAGCTACATAAATCACGAGTATAAACGAGTTCATTGTAGCTAAAATAAAATTATGTCGATGACAAGCAGTAACTGAAATGGCAGAAAGTTAATCAACCTGATTGAAACAAAAGGTTCACACTAGGTTTTTTGTTCAACTTTTGTTGATCAACTGATAAAATTGATCAACTAAACCTGACTCGTGTGAACCCGCCTTGAATTACCTACGAGACGCTCAAGGCGTAGTTTCTTGCAACGGAAGTAGGGAAGAATAGGTCCGCAATGTTACTTTCAGTTTATTTCTTCCCTTGAAAGGCTGGATGGTTGGGAGAAGGTATTGGAGTGAGGACTGCACTCGTGGTGGAAGAACGGGAATGTTATAACCGTGATTGTGTGTTATCGACTCAGTGTTCACCTGAGATGAACCCCCCCCCCCCCCTCCAACGACCCCCCCTCCAACGACCCCCCCACCACGGCGAACCACTCTCACAGGAATGCCGAAGAAAACAACGTTGGAATTGCACCCTTACTGACCTGGAATACGAGTACCTCTACCATTCTTTTATTATGGTTACGTCTAGCAATATTATGCAATTTTTTTTTTCATTTCCTTTTCATTTTCAAATTTAATTTTCTAATTTTACTTGCAGCGCATCGTCATTCAATTGGTCTTACACGGAAGTACACATATATTCTCGCTGACATGAACAGATAATATTATGCAGCTACAACATGAATAGTAAAGTTGTAACTCACACCAAAAGTAATCAATACCACAAACTGAAAAAATCTCCATGATTTTGCCCACATTTTATGAGAAGAGATATGTGGAAGATGGAGTTCTTGGATAAAGAATCTACGCGAATGGTGAGTATGTAGTGAGATCTTTGGAACGTTCCGATGATGTCCGTGCAGCATCACAATGGCCTTGTTGGTAGCCAGTAAACGGCTGGATTGCACTTAACCACAGAAGGGGAAAAATATAACTCGCCAATAATAGAGAGATACCTAGTATACCCTAGCATGGATAGGTCCATTGCGTACAACTTCAAGATTTGAATCCCCTAATAACTTCTAACGACTCCCTGAAATCTAAAAATTTACTAATACAAATTGTTGCTATGTGACTTTGCAATGTGATAAAATCAAAAAGGGATTCAGAGTACGAACCAACCTACCTACTAACGAGAACGAGCTCTTAATGCATTAAAAACCTGTTCTGCGTGCAAGTCATGACATATCTACTGTATTCACCAAAAACGCTTCAACTTTTAGCGCACAAAAATAATCCAATATTCGGAACTAGTGCTGAAATGGATCTTAAAATGTTATTGTGATGATCCAGCGGGAGCTAAAAGTAGAAATAAATACACGAGACTACTTGAGTCGGTTTGTGTGGTCGAATGACAATTTATTGGCAGTTCACAGCTTCTTTTATACCCCTTGATACATCCCCAGAGAGGGGTAGGGGAACCCCGCTCTGGGAAGCCGTTAGACGCGGCTTATAATGCAAGCGACGCTATTTACATAGTGTTAGTGTTAGGGGGGGGGGGGGGGGGGGGGTAGTGTTAGGGGGGGGGGTGGGGGGATCACCACACTGCTCCCCCAGAATTGAAGTTAAATACTGCAATTATGTAAATGACGATGAATCTTGTTGATGAGGCGTCGGCGTTGGTGAAAGAGGCTGCGTGTGAGCTGTGTAGTTGCCGTGTAGGTGGGTGGCTTGAGGAGTTCGTGGTGTCTCGCCGTCGTGTGTTAGCGGCGGCTGCGGTGTGGGATGTGTGAATGTGCTCGGATGCGGTCCAGCTGGAAGCGTCGAGGGCGATGTCTCGGAGAGCGCTGGAACGGGCGGCTGGAAGAGGTGATCTTCCGAGGCGGCTTGAATGGCGAGGCAGGAGGTGCCGGAGCAGGTGACGTCGGCCGCGCCTGGGTCCCAGTGAAGACGGGGTCGGAAGAGGCCTGTGTCCCAGGGTGTGATAGGCCGTGTAGGTGATGGAAGACCGGGCGCTGTAGAGCTGTAGGTAAGTACGGCCGTGGCGCTGAGTCGGGCCAGGATGTGCCAGTGTTACAGCTCTCTCGAGGACATGTTTCGTTGCTTCGAAGGCGGCTTCGGAGTCGTGAGAGCAGTGGAGTAGGCGTTTATGTCGCTTACGGGCGGCCGTTCGATCGGTCAGATGTGTAACGCCGCTGGGTGATACGATGTGGCCGAGGAATTCGACGGAGGTGCGGGCTAGTTGACACTTCGACTTGTTGACTTGGAGGCCGTATTTTGTTAGAGTATCGAGTAGTAATTTTACGTGTGTAAAATGTTCCTCGATATCTCTCGAAGCTACTGGAAGGTCTTTGTAGACGGTGGTCCTATTGAGAGGCTGCGTTGAAGGCCGAGGTTGTCGGTGGTGCTGGATCACCTGCAACTCCTCGTTGACGGTAGCCACACGAGGAGGAGGGAGAAGGGTATGGAGGCGGTTCCGGTGTCTCCATTTTCTTCTTTGATGTTCCTGAAGGTGTGAATCCGAGGAATGAATGCTCCGTTGATGGTCGCTCTCGTTAAGTAGGCAGCGGAAACGGCGAGACGTTCTCTGGTTGGTTCGCTGGAGAGACGATAGCTGGTTGGTCGTGGAACTGACGAGTGGTGGAGGGCGTAGGCGGTTCGCTGTCGATCGCAGGAGGCGAGAAGCCGGGGCGAGAGGTGTATTAACTTCGCCGGTGTTGCGTTCGCAGAAGGCCGGGGCGAATGTGCGTGTCTCACGCCGAGTTGTCGCCGTAGGCTGAAGATCGCAGAGGGCGAGAAGCCGGGGCGAGAGGTGTATTAACATCGCCGGTGTTGCATTCGCAGAAGGCCGGGGCGAAGGTGCGTGTTGAGCCGTCGCAGGAGGCGAGAAGGCCCTCTCCCTCTCCCTCGCCCTCTCCCTCGCCCTCGCCCTCGCCCTCGCCCACGCCCTCTCCCTCTCCCTCTCCCTCTCCCTCTCCCTCCCTCCCTCCCTCCCTCCATCCTTCCCTCCCTCCCTCCCTCCATCACTCCCTCCCTCCCTCCCTCCCTCTCTCTCACCGTCCCCCCCCCCATGTATTTGGCTAGTATTTTCATTACATTTTCTACCATACACAGTTCAAATACCCGAAATAAAGACACTACCTATCGTTTGCCTGCATGTAGAACTACAGTTTTTCACAATTCTTTTCTTTGTAAATGTATTTTATTTTATAATGGTTTGAGTTCCGAATTGAAGAAGACAAGGAATTATTTAACATTTAAAAGCAAGTTGAAGGAGGTATTATTTTCAAAATATTAGAACCACAATCATTTTAGCACCGCACTTTTAGAAGTTATATTACCATTATTAAATTTATCATTATCCTATAGCCTTTCACGCAATTATGTTAACTTGTTTATTCCTATTCAACCATATTTTAAACTTAATACGTAGACTAATAAAATTTTTTGTACTTAGGTGTAAGTCTCGTTAGGTGGAAGAATGGTCGCTTGCGACCAAACCTTGCGAGATCTTGTAAATAAAACGTTATCAATCAATCAATCTCTCCTAATACCTTCTTACCTTTCTCGCCTAAAAGAACTCAGAGTGGTGGAACTGGTTAGGTGATAACCGACGTGGTGGAACCATCTGGGCACATCCCCTAGCGTTTCTATTGGTAGTAACCTTCCTGGTTTCACCATAGGTGTGACCTTTTAAACGCTAGCGACCAAAACCTCAACCTTCCCATCTCAATCTCACCTATCCAATATTGAGGTGTGCTCAATATTTATTATTGAGCACAACTCGCCGACAGGACTGTATCAGAACCAGCAATACTTGTCCTTGCAGGAGTAGCACCCATACAGCTGCTGGCGGCAGAGAGGCAGCGGATCTATGAAAGAAGAGGAGAAAACGATAGATCCCGCACTGCCAGAGAAGAGAGAGAAGGTACGATGGCTCGCAGGAGATGTGGGCAGGCGAGCTGAGAGGAAGGTGGACTGCACGGCTGGTCCCTGACATCCGAGTATGGCTTGAGCGGAAACATGGAGAAGTGAACTACTTCCTAATTCAGTTCTTTTCAGGGCACGGGCTATTCTATAGCTACCTGCACAGGATGGGAAAGGTAATTGTTCCTACATGCCCAACTGTCAGGAGGAAGATGATGTGCATCATACATTCTTCAGGAGTACACAGTGGACAGTAGAACGGACTTACATACAGGAAGAACTGGGAGTTTCAGCAGCCAGCTTGACACAAGAAACGGTGGTCGCCATGATGCTGCAAAGCGAGCAGCATTGGAATCAAGTGGCAGAATATGTAGAAAAGATTCTGAAGAAGATGCAGCTCGAACGAGAGCCCGAGAGGAACAGAGGGTGCGGACCTACAGAACGAGAATTGAAGAGATCTCCTTAGGACTCAGCCTGAAGTAATGTGTTAAACAGTTCTAGGTTGAGTTCCAACGTGGGAGAAGGTAGGTGAGGTTTTAGTGAGGTTTGAGTCCCGCAAAACCTGGAAGTGGAATCCCCTTCAGGTATCTTACGAGGTCCAAATCCCACCTATGGACCTCAAAAGATTTCCTCACCGCCCTACGAAAAAGAGAGAGAGAGAAAAAAGTAAATCACACTAACCAACAACCCAGTCTTCCCAGGTTGGCGAAGACTCTTGCACGCCGGGACGACTTTATTAGTGTGAAATATTGATATTGAAATTCCATTGAAGCGGAGCTCAGCTTATGTGAAAACTGAGTAAGCGGACGGCTGAACGGAGTTCTAAGTGTTACCTTGATCCAACCTGTCCAAACAGGGACCATCAAACACTGCTGATTGAACACTGCTCAATACAGCCCTGCATCCACGGCAAACAGAAAACTGCTTGATTGAACACTTCTCAGTGCTCATGTGCCTGAGAGACATCCTATAGACATCCTACACACGAGGGGAAAGGTAGGTGAGGTTTTAGTGCGGTGAGTCCTACATAATCTGGAGGTGCGGTCCCCTCCAGGTATCTTACGAGGCCCAAATGCCACCTATGGATCTTAAAGATTTCCTCATCACCCTAAAAAACAAAGTCATATAAATCTTACTCGGAAACACCCATTTTTCACCATTTAGGAGGTTTCCCTGGACCTCGAGAATCGTTTGAAGAAACCCCGCCCATAACCAAGATTTGGCTCATAAGTAAAACTAAGTGCTGAACGAACATTCTTATTCCAGTGGAATGAGGAGACTTACAGAGAAATGAAGAAATAGAGACTTCAAGGCTGGCACTAATAGAGACGCAGCCGTTTCTCTTAATTAATTAGCAGTACTCCGAGGGGGAGATTAGGCTCCCAGGTTTCGCTCATAAACACGAATCTTAACCCTGGGCAGCCCGCGTAATCCTCAACTCAGAAGATTCACGAATAGTGTTCATCTATCTTGCTACGTGTCGTTGAACAAGTTCCATTAATTTTCGTAAGTACCTACGCAAATTAGATGAGATACTAGAGAGCTGTCGCAACCATTTTCCGAAAAACGCAACTGTAAGTTCCATGAGAAAATTATATGTTGAAGTGACGTTATATATATATCATTGACAAGTTATTACGTTGTCTGCCAAGTTAACCTCTTTATTCTCATATAATAGCTCGTAACATAAAATTCAGTAATAGTAATTATTCCATTTTGATGGTTTTTCTATTAGTTACGAACAATTTCTAGAACAGCAGTCGTGCCCTTTCATTGTAAAACCGTACGCACGGCACAGTGGGACCTTGGGTCCTTTGTCTAATTTTAAATTCCCGCAATACTTGCGAATTATGAGGCGCTCGCTTACCATGCTCATGGCTTTCGGATGGCAATGCTCAAGATGAATAGGCACACGAACCACATGAAGTTCAAACTTCCAAATGTATACTAGAGAACGCAAACGGCGGAAAACCTTCCCGAGGCCGGCTCCTTCTGTCTTTCTACAAAATTCGGGGAGACGCGATAGCGTAGCCATGGAGATCGAATTTGGTTATCCGCGAAGAAGTTTACTTAGCGAGTTACGTAGAACGTAGCTTTGAGGTGCGCGACACGCATCTTTCCAATACTTAGTGGTGTTGGACAACGCAAGTCTTGAAAACGCTAAAACTTACGTCTCGAACGTAACACTTGCGTTTACGTTCTCTCTCACGATCGTCAGTTTTTGGTTGCGACAACTCTCTACTGTAAACTGGATTGATGTTGGTACAGTAATAACCGAAGTGTCTTTACTAGGACATGATTTTAGTTTATATAATTTGAAAAGATTGATGCTTACTTCCCCAGATCACGTTAAGCATTTCAAATTAATTAATGCGCCAATGCAGAGCAGTATTGAGTTCCAGGTTCACTGACCAAATAACTGACTGACAAATGCGCGGGAATCAATATAATTCAATCATTAATTATTTGTAGTATTCATGAAGAATAAGGTAAATAATAAACCGTTGTGTAATAATTTACCTGTATAGATGCCCCCTTCTGCGTAGATCACTGTTTTCTGTGGTCAATACCTACCGTCGAGCTCCCCCCATGAAATCCCTGAACCGAGTAGTGGAGCCGGCCCCGGAATAAAGGTCCATAAAAATGCGCGGGATTCGATAATTCAATCATTAATAAATTATTTGCAGATATTCATAAATCATGGGGTAAATAATAAACCGTTGTGTGATAATTTACCCGTATAGATAGATCCCCCCCCCCCTTCTGTGTAGATCACTATTTTCTGTGGTCAATACCAACCCATGAGCTCTCCCAAGGAAAGCCCTAAATCCAGTACTGGAGCCGGCCCCGGAATGAAAGTTACATACAAATGCTCGGGATTCTATAATTTAATCATTATTTATTTGTAGTTATTCATGAAGCATAAGGCAAATAATAAACCGTTGTGTAATAATTTACCTGTATAGGTGCCCCTTCTACGTAGATAGTATAGGTAATAAAACCGTTGTGTAATAATTTACCGTTGTGGGAAATTTACCGTTGTGTAATAATTTACCGTTGTGGGAAATTTACCGTTGTGTAATAATTTACCCAATAATACTTACATGAACCTCTGTTCAAATTGCAAAAGTACCTATCAACCATGGGAAATAGTCAATTTAACGTACGTCACCTTCTTCGAAAAATCACTGATACGGCCATACCGAGCGACTGAAACTTTAATAATTCATTATGACACTAAATTTCCGTTTTTCGGAAACAAAAGAGGATTTATATGAAGCTAACAGATCCTGGGTACCCCCAACCCTGTCACCCTTCCACCCGAGATCGATGAAGGATAGGCCCTTCTCTTGAAGGGTGATTGTTATCTTTTGAGGGGTTTCCTTTTGTTTTATTTGCCTTTAAAGAGGTGGGGGAAAGGGAAAGGAGCGAAGCGGCTATAGATTAAGGAAAAGTCTTTCCCAAGGACCCTTCCTTTTGAAAGGAGAATGAAAAAGAAGGGAATCAAGAGAGAAATGAAAGGGCGGGCAGAGGGACGCAATAAAGGTTGCCTGCCCTTGAAAACACAGGCTCGCCTTGACAGACGAATGGGTGATCAATCACAGTGGGCGTCCGATTTGTTGATTAATTGCCGATGGAGCGTTCTGTCTGAACGATAACACTGATTTCACCAAAGAAATTATTAGTATTATAAATTATATAATTGTTAACATTATATAATTATTAATTATGCATGAAGGTAAGGATGTAGTAACATCATAATGCATAATACCAATACCTAAATAGCCTGTAGTGACCATTCCTTCCCGTGTTTCGTGTAAGAGGGATTTCAAGGGTATTGCATACAGAACAGCAACCAGTGAATAGCCTTCATAACGATATCATTATCTCATTATTATAATTAGATTTGGCATACGTTTGTTTCATTACGAACGGTTTGCTTTCACAGCTCAATGTCTGTATTGCACAGGAACAAAATGAACCTATGGTTTGTATTTTCTACAAAATATTATGAGAAGCTATTTTTGAAACTAGTAGGTACATAATGCATGAATTACAAAAAACGCTGCAAATTATTACACAACGGTTTATTATTTGCCAGTTATTGCGCTCCTGTTTTCTGGAAAGGGCCGGGGGGGGAAAACATAAGATGGGAAAGGTCCTATCCAGCAAGAATCTAAGGCCCGGAAAATTTGGGAGCAGGGGCGCAAAAGAATATTCCCCTTTATTTATTTATAAAGGTTTTCCCCAACACCACGAGAAGAAGATGTAAGGGATTTGCTCATATAAAGTCTAAAATTGGAAAAATAGGAGGAAACCCTTTTATTTTGTTCTAAAAGAAAATGTCAATTATATCCCTAAAAAATGAACGGATATAAAAGAAAATTTGACCTCAGTTAGCAAAAAATAATTAAAAGCCCTTTGCGCACAAAAAATACTTTGCCAACAGGCAAAAACTACCAAACTGGCGTCTCCAGTCCCCTGGGGATAAATTTTAACGAGCCCCACCAAGACTCTTGAAAAAATAAAAAGGACAATTTACGCCTCACCGTCGGCCCGTGATTCGAACTCCTTTTCCACGCACCTTTCAGGGGGGAAAACACGGGTACGCGGAGCAGTACTGACTCGCACTATATAAAAGTTGGGCCGGGGAGAACTCACAGACACTGGTAGCGCGACTGGTGATCGGAGGCAACTAACTGACTGCCTTTCTCCCAATTATCATGTATCGGTGTTTTGGTCGAGGGTCTTAAGAGTCCATCGTCCGGTGCTTTCTTTACGGACGTGACACTGTAGGTATATGATGCATCTTCAGCGTAGACACTGTTTTCTGTGGCCGATACTTACCCTCGTGCTCCCCCCCAGGAAAGCCCTAAATTCATTCACGATCATGTTGACGAAGCTTTTCGGTCCAAACGAATTCTTGACGTACAATGTTCCGGTTGGTCTCAAAAAAATTCTTTAGTTCGATATCAACCAAAAAAAAAAACGTTAAATGACCCATACCCTTCTACTGAAAATTTTCAAGCTACGGCGTTCCTAAAATGTCTACCCCTATTCTTCACCCCCAACAGATGACTGACAGTAACGCCGAGGAGCTTCGCGGACCAACTAGACCCCAAATGGGACCTACAAACCAAATTTCATTCATTTTGGTTCAACAGTAACTGAGGAGAGGGCGAAGTACGGCTTACGGACAGAAATTATTTATCATTTTCGGATTCTACATACTTGAAACGGAAAACATCAAATTTTGAGAGGGGGCGGGGGTTATTATTATTATTTTTTTTTATGCTCGATTCCAAAGGTTCGTTAATAAAAATAAAAACACCAAAATACGCCCTCTAGAAGGTGTGTAGATATAAGAATATGTCATAGTTGTAGCGTAAATTAGATCGATGAATTTGAACAAAAACAATAGTTCACCACAACCCACTCCTCCCGGAATCAAAAGCCATACCTAGTCTACAAGGAGGAAAAAACGCTGCAAAGTGCTTGTCACATGGATTTATTATTCTATCGGACATACCTACAGAAATGTTGTCTGTTCATGTATTGTTTCCTTCATGTGTAATAATTTAAATAGTTATTTTTAAAACACGAACAACCTCGGTTCTTCGCTCTTTAGTCAAAATCCACTTCAAATTCCGTCTCCTCGTCCCAAGAAACACGGAAAACGATACCTGACAAGCTCATGTTACTCACACCAAAAAACCCCTTTTGGTTTATTATTCTGTGAATGTATGTATTCGCACCGATGTATTCGCTCAGCAAAAAAATTTTTATAACAGCCTCTCAAAATTTTTTCTTTTCCGTTTCAAGATGCGGAGATCACGTGTACAGGCTTCATTTTCGGTCTAACAAATTCGTTCTTTCGCACACATGCTCCATTTGGGCCCTAGTTGTGTCCCGAAACTTTAGAGCCCGATCGGAATATACCCAGGGGTGTTATGAGTGAAAATGTGTGTAAAAATGGGTACTTTTTGTGTTTTAGTGTAACATGTTAGTAACATGAGCTTTTTAGGTATCGTTTTTCATGTTTTTGGGGACGAGAAGACCGAATGTGAAGTCGATTTTGACCAAAGAGTGGAAAATTGAGGTTGTAACAGATGTTCAGCTCCCAAAATTGATTTTTTATTAGTCAAAAACCTGGGAAATCATCTGAAATCACCATCAATTTGTAGAATAACACTAGAAAAAGTATCAACAGGTGGATAAAGACGATTAAATGGTACTATCAATGATCAAAGATGATTTGAAAAAAAGGAGCGTAGGCCTAATTCGTGTTTTGGGGGCCAAAATTGGTGGAAACCACCAGCAATAGCTATTTCAATTATTTTATATGAAAGAAACAATAAATAAACAGCCAACGTTTCTGTAGGTATGTCCAATAGAATAATAAATCCATGTGACAAGGACTTTGCAGCGTTTTTCAAATGGAATAATATCACAGAACAACCAACTCGAGTTCATACAGCCTCCGCAATTATAATCAGGTATTCTCTAGCAATGATATCTGGGCTGAATGTATACGATTTGATTCACCCTCCTGTTGACGAAGCCTCTCGGTGCAAACTTCGGGGTCTTACTGTGACCGAACGGGTGGAGGTACAGTGCTCCGGGAGTTCTAAAAAAAAAAAACTCCCAAATTCAAAAACTATTTAAAAACGTAAATAAATTCGAGGTAACGGCGTCCGGGAGATTTCCCGTATTTTTCACCCCTTAGAGATGACTGACAACGCCGAGCTTCGCGGACCAGCTAGACCCCAAATCGGACCTACAAACCAAATTTCATCAATTTTGGTTCATGGTAACTAAGGAAAGTGCAAAGTGCGGCGTACGGCAGACAGGCAGAAATTTTGGTTTATTGCATTTTCGGATTATACCATCAAATTTTGAGGGGTGGTTAAATTTTTTTTTTTTTTTTTCATGCTCGATTTCAAAGGTTTATTATCGAAAATGACAGACCAAAATTATAGTCGCACGTATTTGCAACACAATACATCAGTGTTATGCTCTAATCAGACCCAAGGGGATGACATTAACTACACCAATGGTTGATACTCGCACATACACACAGTTTCACCTCCTGAATCTCCCCTCGACTCGACAGAGAGTCCCCGCCTTCAGTCAACAACACAAACACAAAGGCAGAAGTGTTTACAGATTAGCGCTAACATGTTCATTAAGGAGCTTCTCATGCAGCGGAAACACCAATCGGCTAATGCAAGGGTTCTCTCAATACGAGACTGCGCTCGGTGATTTTATGAGGTTTTCTTTCAACTTGACGATGAGGAACGGTCGGAGTTGTTAACGTCTCTTTCGGACGAGAAGGCGTGCACAGATACCGAGGGAGGGTTCGAAAAATGGATCATCAAACTTCAAACGGTGGCCATCAGATGTTTTTTCCAATTCATCAACATTTTCGCGGGGTTTTTGGGATTGTTAATATGCATCCACTCAAACCCTCACCCTCAAATGGCTCATCAATATGCATTTACATCAAGGAATGATGAAAATCAAATAATTCATCAATATCTCCCTTTGTTACTGACATAAATATTGTGGAAATCTTCTACAGTGCGTAATGGAGTGTTGGAGCCACATAAAACTGTTGGATCTCCAGTACTCCGCTCGCATTATATCAATTTGTGTACAGATTGGGAACGGAAACAGCAACGGCAGCGGTGAAAGATCACATTTGATTACGTAGAATGTGATCGTTGTGAACGCAGTATCAGGACTCCTGCAAGAACCGGGTAGAAAAAATGAAGAGATAGCAAGAGAATATTGAAGAAGGGAAGGACAGGAGAGGAAAGGAACACGGTGAGGGACTGAGCAATAAAGCGAATTATAATAAAACGGTGGTGCCGCACAATCTGGCGCCTCCCCGGATGAGAGACTAATCTAATTGCAAAGTTGTGCGTTCTCAAGGAGGGAAAAGGGTATCTGCTGAGAGAAAAACTGAGTGGTCTCCTACATTTAAATTTACACAGTCCAGTTCCCTCTGGGTTTCTCAGCACGTTATTCAGTTGATGTTACTTGTAATGAAGGCTTGTCAAAGCTTTACGACAAGTAACATCAACTGAATAACGTGCAGTTCACCACAGCTAGGCAGAGTTGTAGTCTGAGGAATCGTCAGTACCCATGCCTGGAGAACTCTTGGGGATGGGTGAATGGCTATGATCTGTTTGAATTCGCGCTCATGTTTTGCGTGTTCTAGACCTTTCTGAACAAATTCGGTGCAGTGTCCATTTGCAAATCCGTGCCACGTGCAGCACTGTACGGAAAGATGATTGCAATGAGTTGAAATTTGGGAGGGGTTGAGGCGGTTGGGCCCACGTTGGTCATTTACGGACTTCATCAAAATCCACTACGCTAACGTCAAATCTTTTCCACACGTACAACTATATATGAGAGAATGGCCGTCATGAGAATCCTCTCAATTAGGCGGCTTGCTGGAAGGAAATTGGCTGTTGCAGCGCTTCGCTCAATACAGCTGAGGTCTGTAAAATTCCTGTCGCTCAAGGGAAACATCTGGCTGCTGTCAACGTTGCCGAGTTTCACGTGGTTTGTACGTGGTATTATGAACTTCCAACTAATACACATTCAATCTGTATCCAAATGGGTGTTCTGAACAACGGCTAAACGTGGATTCGAAGAAAACATCAATAGCATACGGCACACGCTGGTTGTTTCGCTAAAAAGGTGACGGTTAAAGACGGAAGAACATTTCAAGCCTCATACAAATAAATTGGAGGAAATCAGGATCATATCAAGGGGAACAATATAATACAAAAGGAGAAGGAATGTCACTGGATATTGCTTTTTCTCAAGTTTCCCCATGTCCACATTATTATATTTCAGATTATTCAACCAATACGAAAAATGTGCTACACGCCTGTGGGCACCTCCTTAGTAAGAAAATATATAGGGGAAAATACATAGGTAACCACTTATATTAAAAGGCATTATATGATAATACACTTCACTAATATGAAGTGTATTATCGGCATATTTCAGTATATTATCGGTACCTACTACCATCGGCGTCATGCAGGATTCGGGAATAAATTGTGTTCTGTTTGAAATTGTTCAACGAATAAAAAGATTAGGCTTTAGCACTCAATGATATTCCCAGCACCATCTGTGCCGTTGATGAATGATCATTAGTGGCGCAGTGCCCGACCTTAATTCAGTTGAAAGAGTGATTAACGATTTCAAACGTAAGGCCTAAAATTAATTTTGGACTGATGAGAACGTCGGGCTGAGGATTGATGTTTTCATCGTCAACCCCGATTTTGTGGTCCGTTGAAAGGAAAAAAAGCGAGCGGGAGGGAAAATCATGATGAAGGGTTGGTTATAGGAGGGCTTAATGCCGCCGCTTCTTGCCTGGTCCTTACTGTAATAAAGGTCGACCCTTCAGGGAAGGTTTGTTTCCTGCGGATACCCGTGGAAAACGTGGGACCTATCCGGGAGGAAGGGGTTTCGCTATGAAAGGGCGGAGGGCGGAGGGATTACTCATCCCAAGAACTTAATTAAAGGATCGTGATGAACTATCTTTGAGTAGGGACCGACGTTAATATAATCCAGAGTGCTAATGTGTCCTGAGGTGCCTAAACCCTCCAGGGCTCCTTAATCACTAATCGAATGTAAGGTAGACAAACGTTTAAAGATGGCGCGGGGAGTGGGATTGCAGATGTATGGCCTTCCGGTTGCTCTCAGTGTTCAGATTAGCGTTGGCTAATATAGATTCATGTAGTCCTTCTGTAAAGCTGGATGAAATCTCATTCTGATGATCCCGTTCTTGCACTTTGTGTTCCTGTGAGTTGTGTCACAAGCTCACGCCAGCTAGCGACCAACTGTAGCTCTGTTCTCTGGACACCCTTGAGACCTCCAACCAGTACGAGATGCTTTAAAAGTGGCTCTCTTGAGGTGAGAATGTTTTATGCCAAACCGGATAAACCAACGTCCATTCATCAGCAATTGAATGTAAGGTGGACAAAATTTGTATTTAATGATGTTAATAAGGTGTGACGGGGAGTAGAATCGCCTCCTGGTTTGCTCACTCCTTAGAAAACGCTGCAAATTATTACACAACGGGTTATTTACCTGTTTAGATGCCCCTCCTGCGCAGATCACTTTTTTCTGTGGTCAATACCTACCCTCGAGCTCCCCCCAGGAAAGCCCTAAATCGAATACCGGAGCCGGCACGGGAATTAGTTTCATAAAAATGCGCGTGATTCAATAATTCAGTAACTAATTTTGTAGTTATTCATCAAGTACAAGGTAAATAATGAACCGTTGTGTAATAATTTGCATATATATATATATATATATATATATATATATATATATATACCACTTCAGCGTATATCACTGTTTTGTGTGGCCAAACCTACCCTTGAGCGTCCCACCCAGGAAAGCTAAAATTCGAGCAGTAGAGCCGGGCCCAGGAATTACTGTTTCATAAAAATACGCGTGATTCAATTATTCAATCATCAATTATGTGTTGTTATTCATTAAGCATAACATTTGTTCACGTTCCAAAAGCACCTATCAACAAAATCCAAAAGATCCATCATTTTTCAAATGAAATAATATCACAGAACGTCCAACTCTCCTCCATTTGTGTATGGTGATTGCTTTGACAGACTCCACTCTACATAATATGCTCGAAGGCCGTAGGGAGCAATATAACATAGGTCAAGTCCCTAAAACGATGGTCTATTGTAATATTATATTATTATTATGATATATTTCATTTCATTTCAAGAACAGATTTGGTATCAAATCTAAAGGGTTGTTAACGGGTCTATTGGGTAATGGAGTACACTGGGGTAGTGAAGCGGATATAAATCCCATCCTACTCAAATGTCAACCTCACCTGCACGACCAAGCAACTCCCGGGACAAAGAGTTTCCTCTCTGCCCAGCACCAATGGGTTTCTTCTGAGGGCGGATGAGTGAGGCAGAGAGTAGGGGGGCACCCTCTTGTCACAGAGGAGCGAAATCTGCACAAAAGCTGGATGAACCAAAAAGACGGACAACGACATAGGATGCTGAATAGCAGCAGCTTCAGCACTATCACCTGGCGTGCCTGAATATAACCCGCTTATGGCGCATTGCGAACAGCAGAGGGCACCTGGCAAGTATGCTAGTGACCTTTGCACTGCGATGTAAGAGGCAACGGGATACCACCACATACATACATATAACACAAGATATGCCAACTCAATAGCTTTACCATCGTATTCTGATCAGTTGTGCTAATATACCTATTACTATTTTAGTTGACTTTTGTCTTGACATTTATCTGTGATAGAGTGATGTGATTTCAGCATTTAAGTACTAGTTTTGGCTAGTCTTTGTTGTTTATGCAGATGATGTACCTATTTTATATGAGCTAATTCTTATTCATCGGAAATTTTTGTACGGTGGAATTTGTAACCTACTTGTTGATTTTTTTTAATGTTGACGCCACTTAGTTCCTTGCTAGTGTGCCTACCTGCCTAGATATCCGTCGTTTAGTCTTAAATTCTGATAACGTTTTTCTCTCCAACACTGTTTAAGTTTATACTTGACAACTGTATATGACGTGTTTTTGACAAATAAAGCAAATATACTTTACCCCAGGAAGCCATTCCTGCATTTTCTTATACACATGGAGGAAACAAACAACGAATCGCCCCTGAGTCCTGGGCATGCTTCTAGCCACAGGGTGCTAAGAATCTCTCAGCCAGAAGTGTGTACTAAGATTCGCAGAATATCAACGTGGAAAGTGAAGAGCCTCTATCAGTCAGGGAAGCTTGATAATGCAATTCAGGAGATGAGACCTTTGAATGTATCAGCCCTAGGCATCAATCAGAGAGATACAGTGGAAAGGCGCTAATGCGCTGCGAAGAACCGATGCTACCACATACTACTGTTACAGTGATGAAGAAGATGCACACCATAGAAATGTAGTGGTCGTTATCGTAAATAAGGAGACGACCAGTGATGATGTGTAGTGATTCAGCACGTATCAGAAAGGTTAATGGTTGTACCGTTTGCTGGGAAGCCCTCTTCAACATTGATGTTATGGTTATCCAAGTGCACTTCCCAAATTAAAAACCACAGTCATGCAGCATGGCTATAAGAGCGAATTTTCGAAGAAATAACTGATTTTATGTAAAATGTGATGTTTGGGATATCCCATTCAAATATGGGCAATCTTAAACTTATTGGGTAATTATAGGTATTCAAGTATGTACGTATATTGAAGTATTGGTACTACAATATACGTACAGTTACTTATCCAACATACTTACAGTATACGTATGTTACGTACCAAATACAGAGTAGGTATTGGATACGTAACAAATTTTTTGTTCCATTTTTTGCCGAGTAACACCTCGGTTTGTAGATTTTCCAACGCTGAACACGATGGTGAAGTCAGAATTGCGATATCCCATTCCGTTATCAGATTAGAGCAGACGAACCAGGAAGAACATCTCAAGAAATAACCACGTTCCTTCATCTTCAAAGTGCTCCAGTTTGAGAACGGAATGAGATATCACAATTCTGATTTCACCATCGTGTTCAGCGTACAAAAACCTTTAAAATGAGGTGTCACTTGTCAGACTTTTTCATTTTGGGAATTTATGGGTAATTTTCCCCCCCTAAAACTCCCCAAAATTCCCCCTTAGAGTGACCCGATTCTGCCCATCTACGAACTTAGCCTGTCGATTGCCAAGACAGATTTTTCGTGCAAATTTGAACTTTTTATCTCAATTCCTTCGAGAGTTATCGTCTGGAATGACACATACATATATAAATATATAAATATATATATAAATATATAAATATATAAATATATATATATATATATACATATAATTTTTGGTGTCTTTCGGCAGTGAATTCAGGATGGTCTGAAACGGATTTTGGTATACAAATCTTTCGGAAATTCGAGTTTTAAACATTTTGGACCGAGAACAATAGCTTCCTTTTCTTCGAAAATTCGCTAAAACGCTGCAAAGTCCTTGTCACAAGGGTTTATTATTCTATTGGACATACCTACAGAGATGTTGGCTGTTTATTCATTGTTTCATTCATGTGAAATAATTGAAATAGCTATTTCTGGTGGTTTCCGCCAATTGTGGCCCCCAAAACACGAATAAGGAGCTCCTCTTTTTTAGCGAATTTTCGAAGAAAAGGAAGCTATTGTTCTCGGTCCAAAATTTTTAAAACTCGAATTTCCGAAAGATTTTTATACCAAAATCCGTTTCAGACCATCCTGAATTCACTGCCGAAAGACACCAAAAATTATATGTATATATATATATATATATATATATATTTATATATGTATGTGTCATTCCAGACGATAACTCTCGACAGAATTGAGATGAAAAGTTCAAATTTGCACGAAAAATCTGTCTTGGCAATCGACAGGCTAAGTTCGTAGATGGGCAGAATCGGGTCACTCTAAGGGGGAGTTTTGGGGAGTTTTAGGGGGGAAAAATTACCCATAAATTCCCAAAATGAAACAGTCTGACAAGTGACACCTCATTTTAAAGGTTTTTCTACGCTGAACACGATGGCGAAATCAGAATTGCGATATCTCATTCCGTTCTCAAACTGGAGCACTTTGAAGATGAAGGAACGTGGTTATTTCTTGAGATAAAACAGTTTTACATAAAATCAGTTATTTCTTCGAAAATTCGCTCTTATAGCCATGCTGCATGACTGTGGTTTTTTTTTTTTTTTAAATAAATTATCTCTGATCATTGATAGTACCATTTAATCGTCTTGATCCACCTGTTGACACTTTTTCCAGTGTTATTCTACAAATTGATGGTGATTTCAGACGATTTCCCAGGTTTTTGACTCATAAAAAATCAATTTCGGGAGCTGAACATCTGGTAGAACCTCAATTTTCTATTCTTTGGTTAAATTCGACTTCATATTCGGTCTTCTCGTCCCCAAAAACATGAAAAACGATACCTTAAAAGCTCATGTTACCAATATGTTGCTAAAACGCAAAAAGTACCTATTTTTACACACATTTTCACTCATAACACCCCTGGGTATATTCCGATCGGGCTGAAAAGTTACGGGACACAACTAGGGCCCAAATGGAGCATGTGTGCGAAAGAACGATTTTTTTAGACCGAAAATGATGCCTGTACACGTGATACGGCGGACGGTGGACGGCGGACGGACATTGCTTTTAGCGAATTTTCAAAGAAAATGAAGCTATTGCAATGGCTTCGAAATTTAAATAATATAAATTTTTGGAAATTTTCTTCATAGAAATCCGTTTCAGACCATTCTAAAACGATTCCTGAAATTTAACACTTTTTTATATGTATATATATATATATATATATATATATATATATATATATTTATTTATTTATATATGTGTCACTCCTGACGATAACTCTCGATAGAATTGAGATAAACAGCTCAAATTTGCACAAAAAATCTATCTTGGCAATCGAAAGGCTAAGTTCGAAGATGGGCGAAATTGGCCTACTCTAAGGAGGGTTTTGGCGCATTTAAAGTGCGCAAAAATTACCCAAAAATCCCCAAAATGTTATTTTCCAACAAGTGACCCCTCATTTTAAAGGTTTTTGCACGCTGAACACGATGGTGGAATCGGATTTTAGATATCTTGATCCGTTCTCAAATTAGAGCATTTAAAGTGCGCAAAAATTACCTAAAAATCCCCAAAATGTTATTTTCTAACAAGTGACCCCTCATTTTAAAGGTTTTTGCACGCTGAACACGATGGTGGAATCGGATTTTAGATATCTTGATCCGTTCTCAAATTAGAGCATTTAAAGTGCGCAAAAATTACCCAAAAATCCCCAAAATGTTATTTTCCAACAAGTGACCCCTCATTTTAAAGGTTTTTGCACGCTGAACACGATGGTGGAATCGGATTTTAGATATCTTGATCCGTTCTCAAATTAGAGCATTTAAAGTGCGCAAAAATTACCCAAAAATCCCCAAAATGTTATTTTCCAACAAGTGACCCCTCATTTTAAAGGTTTTTGCACGCTGAACACGATGGTGGAATCGGATTTTAGATATCTTGATCCGTTCTCAAATTAGAGCATTTAAAGTGCGCAAAAATTACCCAAAAATCCCCAAAATGTTATTTTCTAACAAGTGACCCCTCATTTTAAAGGTTTTTGCACGCTGAACACGATAGTGAAATCGGATTTTAGATATCTAAATCCGTTCTTAAATTAGAGCATTTAAAGTGCGCAAAAATTATCCAAAACTAGGATAATCTTTAAACTCTTACCCCCACCCCCTTAGAGTGGTCAGATTGAAAAATGTGAGAAGTATTAATTGAAGACGTGAGTTCGAAGCAAAAAAGGGGGAGGCAAACGATTAGTACAACTCCTTGAATTTACCCACAGCGATCAAATAAATAAGCACTTAGTACAATTACGTAATAAACAAACGGTAGAATCAGGATGGACAAAACGTACAAATTAAAATAAATACGAAGAGAATATACATAGAAAACCAAATTTTAGACCGAAGTTTTCCTTTATTCAAAACCATAGCCATTAATTCGAATATTTCTTTGAAAATTCGCTCATTAAGTCATGCTGCATGACTGATTTTTTTTTATATGTATATATATATTTATATATGTGTCACTCCAGACGATAACTCTCGATAGAATTGAGATAAACAGCTCAAATTTGCACAAAAAATCTATCTTGGCAATCGAAAGGCTAAGTTCGAAGATGGGCGAAATTGGCCTACTCTAAGGAGGGTTTTGGCGCATTTAAAGTGCGCAAAAATTACCCAAAAATCCCCAAAATGTTATTTTCCAACAAGTGACCCCTCATTTTAAAGGTTTTTGCACGCTGAACACGATGGTGGAATCGGATTTTAGATATCTTGATCCGTTCTCAAATTAGAGCATTTAAAGTGCGCAAAAATTACCCAAAAATCCCCAAAATGTAATTTTCTAACAAGTGACCCCTCATTTTAAAGGTTTTTGCACGCTGAACACGATGGTGAAATCGGATTTTAGATATCTAAATCCGTTCTTAAATTAGAGCATTTAAAGTGCGCAAAAATTACCCAAAACTAGGATAATCTTTAAACTCTTACCCCCCCCCCCCCCCCCCACCCCCTTAGAGTGGTCAGATTGAAAAATGTGAGAAGTATTAATTGAAGACGAGAGTTCGAAGCAAAAAGGGGGAGGCAAACGATTAGTACAACTCCTTGAATTTCCCATTTGACATATAATTGTTATGATACCTTCATAGATAGACAAGTACCGGCCCACGTATTACTAGAAGGAAGACGAAAGAAAAAATCTATTTCAAATTATTCAATTTAGGTACTAACAGTAGGAGGAAGAAGTTTTCCTTTATTCAAAACCATAGCCATTAATTCGAATATTTCTTTGAAAATTCGCTCATTAAGTCATGCTGCATGTTTTGGAATCTACGCACCTTGAAACGGAAAAGGAAAAAGTTTGAGGGGGTGTTATAAAAATTTTTTGCTGAGCGAATACATAGGTGTATTATTCACAGAATAATAAACCAAAAGGCTGCCAATTCAAGTAGGCAGTATAGCTTCCTCAATTGAATAACATGAACGTATAGAATAGTTGGGTAGGTTCGTTTTGATACGGGAGCATCGGCGACCCAACCCACATTTCAGCACTCTACGACTATTTTTCGCGTAGTTAGGAGCGGTTACAAGAAAACGGTCAACATTTCATGTTCGCGCATGCGCAGACGAATGAAATTCATATCAAAGTATTATTTCTGATCGACCATCCAAATCTGAACTCATTTCAAGGATATTTAAGGTAGTTATGGGCGTTTGTATTCCACGTTGAAGCATGCGCAGACAAAATGATTCCCATGATTTTGAAACGGGACCATCTGCGATCAAACCCGCATCTACCCTCAAATTTCAGCTCTCTACGACAACTTTTCGCGTAGTTAGAATCGTTACAAGGAAATGTTCAACAGTTCATGTTCGCGCATCCGCAGACGAAAGTTACATTACGATTCCAATGAAATCCATTTAGAACTATCAAACTAATATTCCTAATCCACCCTCCAAGTTTAACTCATTTCAACGATATGTAGGGTTGTTATGGTCGTTTAAAGTATTTCAGGTTTGCGCATGCGCAGACGAAAGTTACAGTACTTTTTCTATGATTTTTGTATGGGACCATATGTGACCCAACCCGCACCTACCATCCTAATTTCAGCCCATTTCGACCATTATTTCGGGTAGGGATGGGCGTTACAAGGAATTACCACAGACAGACAGCCAGACACAGAACCAAAAATGTTCCTCGATGTCTGAAACGCAAAATGGTTGTGGAAATTTTCATTTTGGAGGACATACTTTTTTTTTACTAAATCGCGAATCCAAGGCTTCCCTACCTTCGGTAGTGAGGAAGCAAAAGGGGATCCAGGATTTCACCTCTCTGAAGACAGGAGCAACTGAGAGGACTCCTGCAGTCCTACAGTCCTGCAATCCTGCAGTCCTGCAGTCTAGAAGAGAAACTAGGATTGGTCGCCTATGGATAGGCTCTTGTACGGCACCCAGAGAAGCGTCTTATTTCTGGTATTAGAAGTAAAAATACTACACTTTCTGGAGGAATCCGTCGTCACCGTGTGCTGATGATGATGTCCTCCCACCGAAAACGCATGCCTCCCTTACTACAAGTGCTAGTGACGACGGATTCCTCCGAAAGGTACCGTATGGATAGGTTTGTTTCAACTTGATATGTACTCGTGGAAAACGTTGGACCGGTCCAAGGCAAGGCTCGATGATTCATGCCCGGGACTTAATAATTAAAGGACTGTGATGAACTTTGAGTACCCAGGGCCTGTTGTTAATATTACTCAGCGTGCTAATGTTGTCCGTGAGGCGTTCAAGGGCCCTCCTCCCCCTTTTATCACTAATCGAATGTAAGGCAGACAAATGAACGGAGGCGCGAGGAGTTGGATCGCAGATAAATCGCCTCCCGGTTGCTCTCAACAGGCCTTAGATTAGAGTGTTGGTTGCGCGGCCACCTTTTCCTGAAGGTATTGTGCACACTTCATGAGGCCTTTAAAGATTAATGTGGTCGGGTTTTTCATTGGGGGGAAGGGGGGGATAAACCCTGACGATAAGGAGCGGAGAGTTAACCTTGATTAGTGTTTTACCTGGACAGAGAATGATAACAGCCATCCCCTTATCAATCCTCATTGATATTAGGAGCTAGAAGGCGTTGGCAGGCTCCTATTAACTAACTTACCCTTTCTGTGAGGTTTCTCCGTTGTGTCCGTTTTCCGTGCCAGACCCAAATCCGTTTTTCCTTACTTGGCAAAGCTCGTTACAGGCTAAGCACCTAATTTTTTTCCTACCGGGAATACCTTGCCAACGTTCAAACTGTTTGGTAATACACAATGAAAATCCTCCATCTCACGGTGTCTTCCAACAACGGCAATTTATATCTAACGTGTAATAAAACGAACTCGAGAAGAACTTCCACTTCAGGGAAAGAATACCATACTAAAAATACTTACCATAATTAACACATCATTTCACAGTAACATACTTCCACATACTTCCAAACATAGCCGTCAACTTCTCGTCACATTTACGTGATGTATTTCCTATTAATCCAGGGTACGAGAAGTGATCCCTCGTTTCAAGTTTTAAGTTGTATCCATTTAAGTTAGTTCCACGTTTTAAGTTATATTCGTACTGCTAGTCGAGCAGAAGTCGCGGTTTTGTTTTATAGAATGAAGTTAAAGTGTACTATTTTCGAGTGGAACATTTGGTTCAACCGTGAGTGCCTTAAATTTAACGTTTTCCCGTCATATACGCGTGTTCATTATAATGGACCATGCCGTGGAGCTGCCAAATTTATCCTGGATATGAAGAAGAAGATGATCAACGCAGAACTTCGCAGGTGGTACTCTCAACGGGATTCGGTACGTACGAAGATGTATTTTGCCTATCAAGAACTTACTGGCCTATACTCTACTACTGACTGAATGGGAGATCATTGAAGCTGACATTGTCTGGCGCACGTGGAGGAGGAGTGTCGAGAAGAAAGCTGCCATGGAACGGAAGCTTTGGAAGTTGAGACAGCAGCAGTTACCACCATTGGAAGAGGAGGTAAGTAGCAGCCCACCTACATTTTACCGGAAGTTGGAAAATTTGACGGATGTTGTTTTAACATCTGAAGAAGAACATCTGCTATCCAAGGGTCTGAAACATAACCCTGTCACTGCGATACGCCAAGAGGACCTGCAAGATTTGGCCCTGAGCACTGAAGCGGTTTTACCAGATGACAACGACGGTAAAGCTATCAAGACCTTGTGTGCAGAAGTGCTTCGGAGTCAAGTTCGTGAAGAAGGGACTGGAGACGGTGGACTACAGCGAGATCTTCAGAGGAAGCTGCGGAAAGAAGAAGTCGTCGTGCTGAAAGCTGATAAAGGTAATACAACTGTCCTTATGAAGAAGAATGATTACATAAAGATAACTGTCGTGAGTCCCTCCCGGGAACACTCCACTACAACCTTAAAGCTCTCACCAATATTCCGATGTAGAAATTACCTTCCGTCAATAAACATCTGAGTGGGGAGACAGGCGACAGAATCCGGGGGACACAACCTGGTGCCCCACTACCAGCTCCCAGCAGGGAGCTGGAGGGAGAGGACTTCAAGTCCTATATAATCCCGGATCCTGGAGCTTTAGCTTCATTCGACACTTCCTCTAACCAGCTCTCTCTTCTCTCTCTACCTTCCTCCTCCCAGATGCCTGGTGGTATCCGCCGCTCTGGGAATTCACCTCCTACCTTCTCCTCTTGTCTACATCGGTGGATATCCGCCGCCTAGACAAGCACCTTCCTTCCTTCACCCACATCGGTGGATTACCGCCGCCTGGGTGAATTTCCTTCCTCTCGCCTACATCGGTGGATTACCGCCGCCTAGACGAGATTCCTTCCTTCACTCACATCGGTGGATTACCGCCGCCTGGGTGAATTTCCTTCCTCTCACCTACATCGGTGGATTACCGCCGCCTAGGTGAAATTCCCTCGCTCTCATCTATTCACTCCTTCACGCCACCGTGATGATAAGTTTAAATTCATCACAGTGGTGAACCCGACGTTCATCCAACCTTCTACCTCCCTTCTTACCACCTCATGTGTCGCCCCAGTCTAGTTCGGTGTCCCGCATTTTAAATTCACATTTAAAATCGTCAGTTAAATTCTATAAATTCGCAATTTTTGGCCCACCCACATCCGCACACACAACTCTCAACCCTCCGCCACACGCGCATCCGCCGCCGCACATTGCGAATTTTAAATTCAAAAATTTGAAAATTTGAATTTTGATTACAGACACCCCCACCATGGACCCGAACTCACAATCGCCGCCGCTCCTACGACCGTCCCTGCTGCAGCCGCCGACCGCTGCAACTTCTGACGCAGCCGACAACCCCTTCACCAGCCTCTCGCCACCCAATTCTACCGCATCCGCCGCCGCCGCTGCCGCCGCCGCTGCAGCTGCCGCACACGCCGCCGCCGACGTCACGACGGCCTCTGCGTCGTTCCCGCTGTCGCTACCCCCCTTCTACGCGCACGACCCCGCACTCTGGTTCTTCCAGGTCGACGCTGCGTTCTCCGCCGCCAACATCCGCAGCCAGCGTTCCCGCTACTCCCGCATCATCTCCCTGTTGCCATATGACATCCTCCTGCAGACGTCCGACATCTCCCCCGACGCCACGGCCGCCTACGACGACCTCCGCAGCCGCCTCATCAATTTATACCAGCCCTCCAAGATCGCGCGCGTCGCAGCACTATCCCAGCCCCAACATCTCGGCGATGCGAAGCCTTCCCACCTGTACCGTCGCCTACGTCATCAGTTACACGACGTCGTGACGGCCGACATCGCCCGAACATTCTGGCTGCGAGCCCTTCCCCACCCCATCCAAATGGCGCTCGCAAGCCACCTCGACGGACCGGACGAGCCGCTTCTCCGTCTAGCAGACACGGTCTACGACCTCGCCGCAGCCGCCAGCGTCACGGAAGTCGCCGCACCCCGCTTCCCCACCCCGCGCCGGGACCGATCACCGTCTGACGAGCGCCGCCGACCCCCCTCCCTCCACCGGCGCCGTTCCCTCTCCATCGATCGCCGACCGGCCCCCTCCTCTGACCACCGACGCCAGCGCTCGGCCGACCGCCGCACCGTCTCCCCCGCCCACCAACGGGGGGGGAGGTCCCCCAACACAGCGGCCCCCTCCACTTCTACACGCCCCACCAGGACCTACCTCCCAGCGGACCCCCCCCACCGATGCTTCTACCACGCGAACTTCGGTGGGGAGGCCCGCAAATGCCAACCCCCCTGCTCCTACCCCTCCAAGCAGGGAAACGCGGACGCCCGCCGGTAAATCCGGCGGGCTCCCCTCCTCGCCAACACGGGGGGACCAGCACCGAACCCCCCCCGCCCATATTCACACCACTTCCACCGCAACTCGCTACCCCTCCTACGCCGCCGCCACTGCTGCCAACCTCCCGACCGCATCTGACGGCGCCGCTAAACACCCCCCACCTCTCCATCAACTGCTCCCCCACCCCGAGTTCAACCCCCCCAAGCCCGCCTCCAGGGCTGCCAACCCTCCGGCCGCCACTAGCGCCGCCACTCCCGTTCCCCCCACCCCGGAACGGCCCCTCCAAGCCCGCCTACAGGGCAGCCAAACCCTCCGGCCGACACCAGCGCCGCCCGCTACCGTTCCCCCACCCCGGAACGGCCCCTCCAAGCCCGCCTCCAGGGCAGCCAACCCTCCGGCCGCCACTAGCGCCGCCGCTACCGTTCCCCCACCACGGAACGGCCCCTCCAACCCCGCCCCCAAGACGACCACCCCTCCGGCCGCTACTCGCGCCGCCACTACCGTTCCCCCTCCCCGGAACGGCAAACAATCACCCCGCGTCTCCTTCGCGGGGGACCAACCACCACCACCCGCACCCGCCCATCACCTCGGACGAACCAAGCCCCCCCCCTCCGACGGACACCAACACCTCGCCAATATTACCCCACTCCACCCCAGCTCATCAACGTCTATTTTTAAAATGTTCCAAAACGCACGTCCCCTTCCTCGTCGACACAGGGGCGGCGCTTTCTATTTTCCCCAACAATATTCTCCGGCGACAGGCGCGTTGTTACCGGCAACTCCTCTACGCCGCCAACGGTACCACCATCCCCTCGTACGGGACGTACCGCTCGTCAATTCATATGAGCGGACTCGCGTACGAGTGGGAATTCACCGTGGCGGACGTAGAGAAAGCTATCCTGGGGGCCGACTTCCTCGCACATTTCGGCCTCCAGGTGGACGTCCGTAACGCGCGCCTGCTCGACCCCTCCACCAAAAAACCCATCCCCGGATTCATCAATGCGGTGGATCAGCCCCCATCCCACTTTAGCGAACTCCTCACCAACTACATACCCAGCGCCGCCCCTCAGCTCACATTTCACAAACCCAACATCATATTGAAACCTCTGGCCCCCCAATATCCGCGAAAGCCCGACGCCTCCACCCCCTTCAACTCACACAGGCCCGCAAACATTTCGACCTCCTCATCAAGGACGGCATTATCCGCCCTCCAAATCCCCGTGGGCTTCTCCACTACACATTGTGCAGAAGCCTAACGGGGATATTCGCCCATGCGGCGACTACCGCCGCCTCAATGCCCGTACAACCCCAGACCTGTACAACGTCCCACATCTCCGTGATTTCTCTTCCCACCTCCACAACACAACAATTTTCTCCACACTCGACATCTCCCGTGCCTTCCATCACATTAACATCTACCCCCCGGACGTCCCTAAGACAGCTATCATAACCCCGTTCGGCTTGTTCGAATACGTCAAAATGGGTTTCGGCCTCCGTAACGCTGCCCAAACATGGCAGCGTTACATGGACAACATCCTACGAGGCCTACCCTTCGTCTTCTGTTTTTTGGACGACGTACTGATCGCTTCCCGGGACCCAAAGGAACACCTCGCCCATCTGAAACAAGTCCTTGACATCTTTGCCGCCGAGGGCCTCACGATCAACGCTTCGAAATGTGTCCTCGCCCAACCCTCCGTCCGCTGCCTCGGCCACCAGGTTTCATCCGAAGGGATAAAACCCCTACAGATAAAGTCCACACCCTCACAGATTTCCCCCAACCCAACACTGTCGCAGAACTCCGCCGTTTCCTGGGCATGTTAAACTTTTACCGTTAAACTTACCCCCCACATTTCAACAACCACCACCGCCCCCCACATCTCAACAAACCCCGCCCCCCAAATTTCAACAACCCCCGCCCCCCAAAATTCAAACCCCTCTTGCCCCTCCATTCTTCTCAATTTTCGACCCCCCAGTTTTAGAGTCAGCCCCGGAAATACCCCAACCCACCGAACCTCCAACACCCCCTCTTCCCCCGCCATCGCCGGGGATATCCATAATAGCCTCCGCCGGGATGAAAAGGTCCGGGCGCCGCAACAGACGACGGGAGCGTCCCTGCCCCCGCGTCCCGGCGGCCAAGTCCCCCGCCCCGCTATGAGAAATCACGGCGGGGCCTCGAGATTTCGGGGCAGTGCTTGTGTTTCATTATCCCACAGACACTGTGCCGAACCTCGAGGCCCCGACGTGGCCACCTCGTCGCAGCGGGCGTCCACCCCATTCCCCCCACACACAAAAAACTTCACAACACACAACACACAACACACAACACACGACGCACGACACACAACATGCAACACACAACATATACCCAGGAAACGGCGAAATTCGCAACCCCGCCCAATTTTGTCTCCCCTGAAACCGTGCCCGAAAATTGTACATACCTGTAAATACCTGTAAATACTTCTGTACATATCTAACCACTCCTCTTATCATCATCATCACTCAGCGCCCCTGTAAATATTGTCACCTCATCAAATTTTTCATCACACCTTGTACATATGTTCCCCATCATCAAATTTCGTCTACTTACATCTACTTATACCTTACATCTACTTATGTCTTACACCTACTTACATCTACTTCCGTCTACTTACATCTCCTTAGCTACTTAAGTCTCCTTATGCCTACTTTTGTCTACTTAGCCCTACTTATGTCTACTTATATCAACTTATGCCTACTTATTCTACTAATTGTATGTCACCCTAGCTTTAAGACACCTCCCGTCACTCTTCTGCCTTCAGCACTACCATTGTTTGTTTCAGCCTTCAGCTCCTGTACCCTTGCGCCTTCAGCTCCCCTTTTTTGTTTCCGCAGCCCTCAGCCACTGTCAACTTGAGCCTTCAGCTACCTCAATCATTGGTTCGAACTGGGGGGACCTCTGTCGTGAGTCCCTCCCGGGAACACTCCACTACAACCTTAAAGCTCTCACCAATATTCCGATGTAGAAATTACCTTCCGTCAATAAACATCTGAGTGGGGAGACAGGCGACAGAATCCGGGGGACACAACCTGGTGCCCCACTACCAGCTCCCAGCAGGGAGCTGGAGGGAGAGGACTTCAAGTCCTATATAATCCCGGATCCTGGAGCTTTAGCTTCATTCGACACTTCCTCTAACCAGCTCTCTCTTCTCTCTCTACCTTCCTCCTCCCAGATGCCTGGTGGTATCCGCCGCTCTGGGAATTCACCTCCTACCTTCTCCTCTTGTCTACATCGGTGGATATCCGCCGCCTAGACAAGCACCTTCCTTCCTTCACCCACATCGGTGGATTACCGCCGCCTGGGTGAATTTCCTTCCTCTCGCCTACATCGGTGGATTACCGCCGCCTAGACGAGATTCCTTCCTTCACTCACATCGGTGGATTACCGCCGCCTGGGTGAATTTCCTTCCTCTCACCTACATCGGTGGATTACCGCCGCCTAGGTGAAATTCCCTCGCTCTCATCTATTCACTCCTTCACGCCACCGTGATGATAAGTTTAAATTCATCACAATAACTATTGATTTTATTGAGAAAAATAACTGTATTAAGTTAAAAAGTGATCCAACTTCTAATTATCAACTTCATGTTAGGAAAATTGTTAAAAGTACCGAGGAGCTTCTTCATTGTACATACAAACCAAGCTTATTAGAAATGAATCCTAAACCTCCACTACTAAGTTGTCTCCCCAAAATTCATAAAAATAATGCTCCAATGCGTCCAGTCGTTTCATATATAGGTGCTCCGGCTTATAAATTGGCTAAACATTTAAATTCCGTTTTTAGAAGTCAAGTAAATTTCCAACCTCAATTTACAGTTAAAAATTCGACTGATTTAATAGAGAAAATTAGGAATATCCCTGTACCTCAAAATTCAAAATTGGTATCTTTTGATGTGGTCAGTCTTATTACTAATATCCCTGTCGAAGAATGTAGGGATGTTGTGAATAGACTGATTCTCAATTCATCTATTAGTGTAAAATTAATCTAAGGATGAGCTATCTCAACTGATGTCACTTTGTATTGATCAAAATTATTTCAAATTTAATGGGAATTGTTATACTCAACCTGGGGTTTGTATGGGGTCGCCATTATCTCCGTTGCTTGCAGATATTTACATGGATTATTTAGAAAGCACAATTAAAACTAAATTCGATGGGCATGTAATTTATTGGTACAGGTATGTGGATGACGTCATTGTCCTCTTCAAGGGCACGGATAGACAATTATCTCAATTTTTTAATTATCTAAACTCCGTCAGTAGTAAAATTAAATTCACTAAAGAACTTCACTATCAAATTGGAGGGGGGTGCACATAAATTCTCTGTATTTAGAAAATCCACATATACTGATGTTGTTATTCATAATAGTTCAAATCATCCGCCATCTCACAAATTTGCTTCTTTTTATAGTATGATTCATAGAGCATTGTCGGTCCCTATGAACGATGGTGATTTTCAAAAAGAGAAAGATATTATATATGCAATAGCGGAGTCTAATGGTTATAAAAAACAGTCAATTGACAGAATATGGCGTAGTTAGTAACGGGAAATTTCAAGGGGCTGTTTCAAATTTAGTAAGAGGTAATGAGGAAATCAATAGAAAATGGGTTAGTTTGCCATATTATGGAGGGATATCACAGAAACTAGGAAATATAATTGAAAAGAGGGGGTTTAGGGTGGGGTTTTATTCTCAAAATTCTCTGAAGAAAATTCTGGGTAATGTAAAAGATAAAATTCCGTTAGAGGATAGGAGTGGGGTTTATCTTTTGAAATGTGATTGTGGAGTTAAATACTGTGGTCAAACGGGGCGTAAATTCAGGGAAAGATTAAGGGAACACCAACGATGTTTTAGGAGGGATGGTTCTGGTAATTCGGCTTTTGCTAATCATTTAAGGGAGGAGGGTCATGGATTTAACTTCAGTATTGATAGGAACAATTCATCAGTTGAGATAGTTCATCTTTGTAATAAAGGTTCGAAACTGGATGCATTGGAACATTGGAAATACTGAAAATCCACAAGTTAGGCTCTTCTGTAAATGAAATAAATTTCCAAAATCATTCACCTTTGATCGATTTATTTCTGTAAGCTTGGTTAGTATCACCTCATGGCGTTTGTTTCCTTTTCCTTTTGTCCTACCTCCTTTCCAATCAGAATGTACCGCCCTTCACTAGCGTTGTATTCCAGCCAATCAGGCTCCACCTCCCTTTCACTTCCTTGGCCTCAACAGCCAATGAGATTGCACTACCCTTTGTATAAATAGGCGCTCAAGTTCCAGTAGTTTCATTCTATAGTGTACTGACGATGGTGCAACATCCGAAACCGGTCTAGATTTTTTGCTATTGTACGTGGAAATAGACTATTTTATTTTTATCATGTAGTTTTTTGCTATGGATTTCCACTATTCCGCCGCGAGTGATTTAAGTTCTATTCCTTTCAAAGCAATAATTATAATATGAGCTCACACGCACAAACCACCACACTTCCGGTCCAATCAACAACCGGATTTACTGACGTTTTTAGTTGGTATTTTTGAGAATGTATGCCTGAGTACTATACTCGTCAAGGTTTACCTACTGCGTGACTAAGTATCCAGAATGGAATGGCCTTATCAGGTGGAATAAACCGGTTCCCGTGAGATCACCGAAGTTAAGATACCTCGAGCGTGGTAAGTACTTGGATGGGTGACCACTGTGACACGTGGTGACATGTCCAAGTAGGTATGACCCATGCAGCTGTTGGGCGAACCCCTCTCCACTCAAGGGGGCGAGGCGATGAGTAGCCAAGTAAAGAGTGAAATGATTTCTGATCCTCTCATTGGAGGACAGCTGATCACGTCCGCGACGCTGGCAGGGCAGTCGGACGTAAAGCCCCAGCCTGGAATGGCTGTTAACTTTGCTTTACTTTAGAATGGTATAAATTTATTCACAAATAATTCAGGCAAACCAGACAAATAATACTCAGGTACATGCATAGTTTACAATACAAGGTCATCGTACAAGTCCCTACATAAATTCCGCCTAACGGTAGGCTTGGCCCGTGTTGTTAGGCAGTAGGTTGTCAAATTACATAAAAATGGCTCAAAATCTGACTGTTTCCGTTTGAAGGTTTATGTGAGTGGAATCCAAAAATGGGATAAAATTTGTCTGTCCGTCCCCGTACACCGTACGCCGAATTCGCACATTCCTTAGTTACCAAGAACCAAAATTAATTGAATTTGGTTTGCAGCTTCAACTGTCAGTCACACCCAAATAGAAGAGACTTTTTTACGTTTTTAAATTGAACTCAAATGTGACAATCTTTTGAGGCCACCCGGAACACTGTGCGTCCAGCCATTTTTTTTGCACCGTAAAGCTTCAATATGATCGTGAATGAAACGGTATGCATCCGACCCAGATAATAATAATTATCATTGCTTGGGAACACCACATTATAATCACCCATGTCTGAATGGAATCGAGTTGGTCCGTGACATTATTTCATTTGAAGAATGATGGTCACTTTGGATTTTGTTGATAGTATAGAAACAAATCACCAATGATAGAATTCTTGAATCCACCGCACATTTATGAAGCTGGCATTCCCCGGAAAGCTCCAGTACTCGATTTAGGGCTTTCCTGGGGGAGCATGAGGGTAGTTCTTGACCGCCGAAAACAGTGATCTGCGGAGGAGGGGCATCTATACAGGTAAATAACAAACCGATGTTAGGTACTAGTTAAGGTACCATTAGTTTAGGTACTAGTTAGGTACTAGTAAGGCACTAGAAAGGTAATAGTAAGGTACCAGTAAGGTACTACTAATTAAGGTACTGTTAGTTAAGGGACTGTTAGTTAAATACTGTACTGTTAATCAAGGTACGGTTCGTTAAATACTGTTGGTAATTAAGGTACTGTTAGTTAAGGTACTATTATTAGTAGGCACCTACTTTTGCTAAGGTACTACTTTTGTTAAGGTACTACTAATCCTTCCTCTATAGACTATCCATGACAAAATTTCAGGTTTAGAGTTCCCTCACATGTAGTTCTTGGGAGATTTCACGGCAACGTTTAGATTTCTCTGTGGATTATGTATAGCACATGTTGTGAGACTGTAGAGCAATCTTTTCAGCAGACACACAGCGTATATCGGTGGTTGTGCCGTAATAGTGTTCGGATGTTAACGATTAAAAATATTGGACATACCTACAGAAACGTTGGCTGTTTATTTATTGTTTCTTTCATATAAAATAATTTAAATAGCTATTTCTGGTGGTTTCCACCAATTTTGGCCCCCAAAACACGAATTAGGTAGGTACGCTCCTTTTTTTTCAAATCATCTTTGATCATTGATAGTACCATTCAATCGTCTTAATCCACCTCTTGATACTTTTTCTAGTGTTATTCTACAAATAAATTGATGGTGATTTCAGACGATTTTCCAGGTTTTTTACTTATAAAAAATCAATTTTGGGAGCTGAACATCTGGTACAACCTCAATTTTCCACTCTTTGGTCAAAATCGACTTCATATTCGGTCTTCTCGTCCCCAAAGACATGAAAAAGATACCTCAAAAGCTCATTTTACTAACATGTTGCTAAAACGCAAAAAGTACCTATTTTTACACACATTTTCACTCATAACACCCCTGGGTATATTCCGATCGGGCTGAAAAGTTTCGGGACACAAATAGGGCCCAAATGGAGCATGTGCGCGAAAGAACGAATTTTTTAGACCAAAAATGAAGCCTGTACACATGATACGGCGGACGGCGTACGGCGGACGGACATTGCATTTTTTGAATCTAAGCACCTTGAAACGGAAAAGAAAAAATTTTGAGGGGGTGTTATAAAAATTTTTTGCTGAGCGAATACATAGGTGTATTATTCACAGAATAATAAACCAAAAGGAGTAAAATCTTCACATAGAGCTGATGGACATTGAATAGAAGGCCTTCCCAAGATCGAATACATCAGCCGGAGTTCGACTTGGAATGGACAGCATAGTTTTTAGAATGCTGTTTGATTCAAAATATAAAATATTTGGATCAAATATTTTATACCAAAAGGTATATCCATCATTCAAGTACCCATTTCACAAATAAATATTGATCAGATCCGAAACTTGCTCACTGCTTAGCAAGAAACACAACAGCAGAAACAAAGTCCGTGATGATTGAATATCAAAATCCTATTTTCAGAGCTTAAGTTGAAGCTAGAAAACTATTGCATAAAACCAACTATGACATATGGCCTTGCGTTCCCAGTCATTAACTTATAATTCCAAAACTCAAGCGGCAAGTAGTGAGCGGACACAACTGCAATTTACCAGCATAACGAGAAACAGAGTCATAGGTACAGACTCCACGAGTACAGGATTTTATTGTATACTTGAAGGTTGGCGCTGCAAGATTGGTCATTTCCTGAAATATCACACCGATCATACCGACAGAGAGTTACCCTCAGTCATTACACAGAACATCACAGAGTCAAGTCGTCAGTGGAAATGGATACCGCTGCGGAGGGTGCTGACATCCACCGCTGCAAGCACAGGGGACGCTCAGCTTCCAATCTACCAGAGCTCTTCATTGTCCGAGGTCATCCCTCAACTAATTGCGACAGAGGAGAGCAAACCTGGAAGGAAAGGGCCTTTTGTTGACGGGGAAACGAGCTCCTATTGCCCCATACTTAAACCATCAATCTCTTTGTCGGCGGACTCGGCCGTCCTTCGGCAGCATAGCTGTTTTGCCATCGAAATGAATGCTTCCATTGGTGTTCCCATTTTCCATTCATTAACCCACGGCGACCTTTCATCCACTGCATTGATCCATTCATTCAATTCATTCCACTTGGCTGGTTTCGACAGTAAGAAACAGTCGAAACACGGGAACACAAAATTGGTATGATCCATCAATGAATTATTGCTTCGTTAGAACCTCAATTTTTCACTCTTTGGTCAAAATCGACTTCACATTCGGTCTTCTCGTCCCAAAAACATGGAAAACGAAACCTCAAACGCTCATGTTACTCAAACACAAAAAGTACCTATTTTTATACCCATTTTCACTCATAACACCCCTGGGTATATTCCGGTCGGGCTGCAAAGTTTCGGGACACAACTAGGGCCCAAATGGAGCATGTGTGCGAAGGAACGCATTTTTTTTAGACCGAAATAAAGCCGGTATATGTGATACGGTGGACGGCGGACGGACATTTCATTTTGGTTTATTATTCTGTGAATAATACACCTATGTATTCGCTCAGCAAACAATTTTTATAACACCCCCTCAAAATTTTTTCTTTTCCGTTTCAAGGTGCGTAGATTCCAAAAATGCAATGTCCGTCCGCCGTCCGCCGTACGCCGTCCGCCGTATCACGTCTACAGGCTTCATTTTCGGTCTAAAAAAGTCGTTCTTTTGCACACATGCTCCATTTGGGCCCTAGTTGTGTCCTGAAACTTTTCAGCCCGATCGGAATACACCCAGGGGCGTTATGAGTGAAAATGTGTGTAAAAGTAGGTACTTTTTGCGTTTTAGCAACATGTCAGTAACATGAGCTTCTGAGATATCGTTTTCCATGTTTTGGGGGATGAGAAGACCGAATATGAAGTAAATTTTGACCAAAGAGTGGAAAATTGAGTTCTACCAAATGTTCAGCTCCCAAAATTGATTTTTTATGAGTCAAAAACCTGGGAAATCGTCTGAAATCACCATCAGTTTGTATAATAACACTTAAAAAATTGTCAGCACGTGGATCAAGACGATTAAATGGCACTACCAATGATCGAAGATAGTTAAAAAAAAAAAAAGGAGCCGTACCTTATTTGTGTTTTAGGGGCCAAAATTAATGGAAACCATCACAAATAGCTATTTTGATTATTACGCATGAAAGAAACGATAAATGAACAGCCAACATTTCTGTAGATATGTCCAATAGAATAATAAACCCATGTGACAAGGACTTTGCAGCGTTTTTGGAATCTACGCACCTTAAACGTCAAAGAAAAAATTGTGAGGGGGTGTTATGGGAGAAAAAAATTTTTGCTGAGCGATTACATACACAGGTGTAGATATTACAGAGTAATAAACCAAAAACACGTGAACGAGTGTGTTTGTTTGTATTTAGCAAGCCTCTGGACAATAATCGCCAACGTTGTGTTTGGTATCAATTTTCAGTCTCAAATGCGTCTAATTTGGCGAAGCTTCTGCTTCCAAGGAACCTAAAGCCAGGAAAATTGTCGCTTCAATTACTACGACTGGCTTCTGACGTGGTAGAAAAGTTTGTGTTAGTCGAATGGAAGTGATAACCTCGTTATTTTCCTCGATGCCCATCGAATGAAATGGTCAAGTGATACCTAATTGTTCAATTTCGGTTTTTAACAAACCATTTGTTAATTAAGAAGCTTGCATGGAGCTCCTTCCACTGCTGAAGTTGTGCTTATACCTGAATGTCAAAAGATTTGGATTTACACATACGAACTTACTCGTCGTGTAGAGTGGTATTACTGTTTCGACATGGTAACAGGAGTGGACTTGTCAGCTCTTACTTTTAAACAAGAGCGGCTATTGCCACTTATGAAAAACATTCTTTGAAAAAAAAAAAAAAAAAAAAACCTTGCAAAAGAAGGATGACGGCTGGTGAACAGCGGAAGGGTGAGGTAGAGTTGAAAGTAAGTGAGCACTTACACTTTGCCAGCGATCCAAATTCGCACAAAAAGGGCCAGTACCAGGAGCCAAATGCAGAGTAAGAGATCTTTCAACTTTTTCTGGAGAACTTTCGAAAAAAAAGAGCAGTCTTCCGCTCATTAAGCGCGAACGCTGTTAAAAACAGCCCTTGATCTCGGCGCAACCTTAAAGAACCCGACAAAGGGAAGGGGGGAGGTATTCAACGCGAAAGAGTTCGAAGGGGAAAATGTTGGAGGTAACACCGAAGGGCTTTTCTCGCATGGTAAGAAATGTCCTGGGTTAAATCCAAAAGGAGTAAAAACGGAAGGTGAGCTAAGAGTGTACGCCCAGGGCTGCAAGGGGAAGCGGTTGAAGGACGAAGTGGGGAGGTCGTAATCAGTTAAAAGCTCGTCCTTCTTACATGTAGGTTCCAGATGAGAAACAATGATATAAACCCATCAGTTACAGGAGAAAAATTGTCACCGCTCCGACGTTCATTTCCCTAAATTAAAAGGTGTTATGACACATCGCCCCTCGCTTTTGGTTTATTATTCTGTGCATAATACACCTATGTATTCGCTCAGCAAAAAATTTTTATAATCCCCCCTCAACATTTTTTTCTTTGACGTTTCAAGGTGCGTATATTCGAAAATGAACAGCCAACGTTTCTGTACGTCCAGTAGAATAATAAACCCACGTGACAAGGAATTTGCAGCGTTTATCATCTAGGGACTTTTTTAGGAGATTAATAAAACGATTTTGTTAATTCGTGCGAGGAGAGGCGAGGAGCGGCAAAGGTATCGAAGATCAGCTGTTCCGTCACGAACAGATATTTGCGTTTCTTGACGTACTTGTCACTGGTTCGGAACGAATAGCCACCAGCTGCGACACAACTTCTCAGTTGCAGCCGCTTCAGGCACTGCTCGGATTCGGCTAACACGACGAATGACAATCGAGTGACTTTTTCGGTTTATTATTCTATGAAGTACAGTACACCTATGCATTCGCTCAGCAAAACATTTTTATAACTCCCCCTCAACATTTTTTCTTTTACGTTTCAAGGTGCGTAGATTTCTAAAACTCTGCGAAGTCCTTGCCACATGGGTTTATTATTCTACTGGACATACCTACGGAAATGTTGGCTGTTCATTTATTGTTTCTCAAAAACACGTATTAGGCTCCTATTAGTTTATTATTCTGTAAATGTATTCGCTCAACAAAAATTGTTCATAACACCCCTCAATTTTTTTTTTCTTTTGCGTTTTAAGGTGCGCAGATTCCTAAAACGCTGCGAAGTCACGGAATAATTAACCAAAATGCAATGTTCGTCCGCCGCATCATCCATATCTACTTTAATTTTGGCCTAAAAAATTCGTTCTCTCGCACACAGCCTCCATTTGGATCCTAGTTGTGTCCCGAAACTTTGCAGCCCGATCGGAATATACCCAAGGGCGTTATGGGTGAAAAATAGGGGTAAAAATTGGGTTTTTTGGTGTTTTAGTAACATGAGCTTGTGAGGTATTGTTGACATTTTCATGTCTTTGCCGTCGCACACAACCTAAAAATCGTTAGTGACGAAATTGGGTGACGAAATACCGTTACGTTATATATTTCTGATGATTTTCGCTTACAACCGATTCGTTGCTACGGAACTTTATCTTCGCCAGTTATCATCGTACAAAAATCGTTCACCACTCGTTGGATAGCTCTCGATTTACCTAACCATATTACGTTAACCACTGCGGAGTGCGTGGCCGACAAGCTGCGGTATGAGCGTGATTGTTTAAATAATTGTTTACACACAGGTGATCATTCTCAATAATTTATATTGTCCACACGAATGCAAGCTTCATATAAGTTTCTGATGATTTTCGCTTACAACCGATTCGTTGCTACGGAACTTTAAGTTCTCCGGTTATTATCATATACAAATCGACATAAAATGTCCCTCGTTACATGTGCGTCTGTTTGTACGTTTTATACAACCTGCATTCCGTTGTCGTGAGACTAATTACCAATTCTTTTATGATCAACACTACAACTTAGATTGCGACTTTATAATTAGGTACCTACCTAATTTGGTAGGTGAGAAGGAAGGAGGGGAAAGACATGAAAATGTCCCAATGCGTTGCAGACTCGTATGCAAGCGTTTATCAACGACTGTTTTCTTATGATTTAGTTCAAATTTCCCACTATCAAACCTGGGACGATTTGCATTTCAGCAGCATTTCGATCCACATCAACAATTTCTTTTAGGGGAGGACAGGTCGAAGGACAAGCATCTCGTATCGAGATGACAAGATGAATTGAAACAATCCAATCGATTGTGAACACAAACGATTTTTGGATGGAAATGTAGGCCCCGGGCCCAAAAGGGGCGTGGCTAACCAAATTTTTAATAACGTTTCTCAACAAAAAAACATTTTCCATGTTTTTTAGGACGAGGAGACCGAATAATGAAGCCGATTTTTACCAGAGAGTGGAAAATTAGGTTCTAACGAAGTTTCGGCCTTACATTTTGGTCTGAAATCGTCGTTCTTCCGCACACACTTTAAGAGTCCCCATTTGGGAACACATTTGGCTCCCAGTTGTGCTTCGAATCTCAGCAGTCTGATCGGAATACACCCAGGGGTATTACGGGTGAAAAGTTAGTGTAAAAATAGGGGTTTTTCGAGAATTTTTCGAGGTTTTACTGAAAATGAGCTTGTAGGTACCGTTTTCCATGTTTTTTAGGGCGAGCAGACCGAATATGAAGTCGATTTTGAACAGAGTGGAAAATTGTACAATCCATCAATTTCTATAATAAAACGAGAAAAAGTGACAAGAGAATCAAGACAATTAAATGGCACTAGCGTTTTAGGCAGCCAAAATTGGTGGAAACCATCAGAAATAGCTATTTAAATTACTGCACGTGTCCATACATGTATTTCCAGCAATTCCGTAGGTGTGTCCAACAGAATAATAAAACCATGTGACAAGGACTTTGCAGCGTTTTTTCACAAAGGCTCTACACTTGGAATGCGTCAGCAGTCTCACCACTGGGATTCATTGCTACTTTTGACAGGTCTGTGTCCCGCAGGGGTCTTCCAGCCAAAGTGTTTTTAGACTGCGGCACAAACTTTAAGGGAGCTGCCAATTCGTTAACGATTCTGGGCGTTTTGTTAAACGATTCTGGAACCCAGCACATACTGATGGATAAGATGACGAATCTCAATACTTAATGACTGTTCAATCCTCCCCATGCTCCATTTTTGGTGGTTTGCGGGCGGCAGGAGTGGAAAGTGTTAAGGGAAGTAGTGTTGAAGGATTTAACAGAACTAGGTACCAAACCAGAACGAACGGCTCAGTGGCGCTCTACTGCGCAGACTCCGACATGATACCTTTGCTTTCCCGAGCCTCTCGTCTTCGTGTGTCCTTTGACAGCTTGTATATCAGTGAGCAATCAACATATCTAGTGAAGGCCGCACCTACTTCACCTTATGTTGTAAATGCTGTAAATGCTATTACGCTATAAATGAGACAGTGCAATGCGTGGCAACTGGACGCCTTAGCCCCACCAGACCTAATATCGTCAGATTCCTAATGAGCTCTGCTATTCTTAACAGCTCCCGCCGAAGTTACTGGAGCTGTCATCCCCGTCACGCATCATTCCGCTGGTCCTTTCTATCCTCTTACAGGCTAGGAAAAAGTACTCCCGCACGTTGACCATCTGTTCTGGCGACCTTGTCACAGTCTTTCCTCAAGTGCGGCTATGGAGCAATCAACGTGTAAGCCAGTCTCTCGATGTGTGCCTGCTGACAAAATGAATTATGCAAGACAAGGATTTCAGGGGAAGAAAGAGAACAACAGTGGGCGGGTCCAAGCGGAGTATAGCGATAGGAATTAAGCGTCCGATATTTATATCGATAGCTCTCGACCTCTGATAAATCACGTGAAGCCTACAGCGACTAAATATTGAAATAACGTGTTAGTGAAAAGTAGTAGGTATTGATAATAGTTGAACAAAATCCGTACCAACATGAGAAAAGCTCTTTAAAATATTGACTCTGTGTGCTTTTCAAATCTGATCATTTATTATTATCAACACGAACTGTTGTATAGCCGTTACGCTTCTCTTACTCCTGTAATTTGTGATACATCAATCAGAAGAACAATCAGTCATTCATTTTTCGGAATAAATCGGTAGAAGGGAGACAGGGAAGGAAGTGGGAAGATGCGAGGATGGAGGGTTGATTGATGCAAGGCCCGAGGTCCCGCTTTCTCAGATTAATGTTCTCCATCTTGCCTACACGCAGGGAGGGGCCTTTTCCCCGATGGCGTGAGGCCGCTGAAACGAAACACTGCGAGAATGAAGGGACATTTTCGACTGGAATAGAGGAACGAGAGGGGAACATCGTGTTTGGAGGCCCCGTAATAACTGGGAACCAGGCCGGTAGCGGGGAAAGAGGCCGGCGAGATAGCGTCAGTGGAAAGATATGGGATTTAGTTTTTCTCTAGCACGACCATCATCGCCATTTCCTATCAGCTCGCTAATCCTAGAAAAATGTCCCGATCGAAGAATAATTAACATAAAAGAATAATCTCAAGATTAAGTGCTACTGAGCATGGATCAAGAGTTCCGTTCATGACCGAGTCATGGCCTCATTTGACGCTATCCTTATACGGCGGTCAAACAAGCCATCTGCAAGCTGCAGACAATCAAACGCAACCGGAACGCAATGCTTCTGGAAACAAATATGGAAATGCCCAGCTAAAATGGTTCGGCCACGTAGTCCGTACGCCTGAAACGAGGTACCGCAGTAGGGCATGCGGGGGCAGGTACGCCGGCCACAGATCTCGAAGGTGACCACAGAGGACAACGTCTGCCAGGCTGTAGAGGTAAATGGAGGGAAAGAGAGCACCCTGGAGACAAGGCCGATGACGAGCGGAAGGTCGAGAAGGCTCACTGCGAAACTCCGACACCGCAGTGAATTAGGCCAAATTATACATGGTGTAACATGGGTGATGCGAAACCTCTCTCCCACGTGTTCTACATCAAATTTCCGAACAAAAGTGCCCTATAACATTTTTTTTTACTTCGCTTAAAACCCCACTTTTTTCACTTCTAGATTTTTTTCGAGTTTCCGACCTCGTCTCACTAAAGCAGCTATAATTTCCTTAATTTAAAGAGTAAATTCAAATTTGAATATTCCGTTGGAAACAGCGTTAAATTTCCTGTCTCTCTAATGCCTAACAACATTTTTTTTAGGAGGATTTGAGGAGTGAAAATGGAGTTTGAAAAGTGAATTTGGTCAAAATCTTAAAATCGTCTGTTTTTTCAAACGCTTGGTGATCCTATTAATTACTGTAGCAGAATGGTGAAGGTAAGCTAAAAAATGCGCCAAAAGAAAAATGTACCTTTTGTGAAGTAGTGAGTCAACTATGGGGTGATTTTCAAATCGAATGGTTACACCCTCACATCATCTCCCAGTAAGTATTTCGTCGTTATTTTCATTTTAGTCCAAGGGGCATTACAAAGAATGGAACTATGGAAGTTAAGCGGGACTCTGTTCAATCCTTTATTTCCTCAAAATTCCCTCCGTTTTGGCGAATACAGAGACCGGTTCGTTTGTGAAGGGTCCATAGTTGGCAGCGAAAAAGATAAGAACTTGTCCCAATCATTCGTAGAGGTACACAAACAACAGACGTCTCACGGATCTTTCAATCCTCTTCGCTTAACTTACATAGTTCCATTCTTTGTAATGCCAACACCCTTGGACTAAAATGAAAATAACGAACAAATACTTACTGGGAGATGATGTGAGGGTGTCACCATTCGATTTGAAAATTACCCCATAGTTGACTCACTACATCACAAAAGGTACATTCTTCATGAAAAACCCACGATTTAGCCGGAAACAACACGTTTTTGGTTTATTATTTTCAATAATGAACCATTGGAATCGAGCATGAAAAAAAAAATTCTTACCCCCCCTCAAAATTTGATGGTTTACGTTTCAAGATATGTAGAATCCAAAACTGCAATAAAAATATTTCTGTCTGTCCGCCGTACGCCGTACGCCGTACGGGCCACTTTTCTTAGTTACCATGAAAAAAAAATTGATGAAATTCGGGTTATAGGTTCCGTTCGGCGTCTAGTTGGTCCTCGAAGCTCGACGTTACTGTGAGTCATCTCTAAGGGGTTCAAAATAGGGGTTGAAATTTTCAAAACGCCTATACCATTTTTTTACGTAAATATTTTTACGGTTTTAAATAGTTCTTGAACTTGCGAGTTTTTTAAGACCATCCGGAGCATCGTACGTCCAGCCGTTCGTTCACAGTAAGGCCCCGAAGTTTGCACCGACAGGCATTTTCGACTCCAGTGTGAATGAAATTGTATACAATTCAAACCAAATCTCGTAACCAGAGACGCGCCCACAATAGGAATTTGTGAATACGGCCAATCATTGGTAGGGATCACCTGATTATATTGGCGGAGTATGAAGTCGAGTTGGTTGTTCTGTGATATTATTTAATTTGAAAAATGATGGCTCTATTGGAGTTTGTTGGTAGGTAGTGAAACTTGAACAAACGTTGAAGTATTATTGATGGGTAAATTATTACTACGGTAAATCATTACTCAACGGTAAATTATTACAGAACGGTAAATTATACCATCTACGTAGAAGGGGCTGGAGTTTGTTGGTAGGTACTTTTGCAACTTTTTTCACTCCTCATCAACAATTTCTTTTCAGAACTTCATTATGTGTGTTTCTTTTTGTTAGGTACTGTTTGTCATCGGCAGAATTATTTTAGCAACATTTAACTCGTGATTTAGGTAGGTACCTAGTAACGAGTACGGGGTTAGGTACTAACCTACGGAGTGTCTGCGATCTACATAATATGCATATAATAGAATAGTACATATCATATTATATAGACGGGTTATCTATACATAGAGCTGTGATCTGTAACAGAAGGGTATTCTATACAAAATAATAAACCGTTGTGCAGGGATTTGCAGCGTTTTTGTGTTCAAACCTCATTTTCTCTCTCGCAATCAATTCCAAAAAACGTTTTGATTAGACCCTTGGAAAGCTGACGCTTTTGGCGCATTTTTTAGCTTACCTTCACCATTCTGCTACAAGAATTAATAGGATCACCGAGCGTTTGAAAAAAACAGACGATTTTAACATTTTGACCAAATTCACTCTTCAAACTCCATTTTCACTACTCACATCCACCTAAAAAAAATTTGTTAGGCATTAGAGAGGCAAGAAATTTAACGCTCTTTCCAACGGTATCTTCAAATTTGAATTTACTCTTTAAATTAAGGAAATTATAGCTGCTTTAGTGAGACGAAACTCGAAAAAAATCTTAAAAGTGAAAAAAGTGGGGTTTTAAGCGAAGTAAAAAAAAATGTTATAGGACACTTGGTCGGAAATTAGATGTAGAACACGTGGGAGAGAGATTTCGCATCACCCATGTTACACCCTGTAACACCTGCGCATTGTCAACAGTAGGCTTAACGTTATGTGTCATGACGTCATCTGTGCCAACCGTTGGTGGTTGGTTGCAAAGCCCGGTTTGTGCCAATACATTGAAGTAATATTGGGTAAATCATTACACAACGGTTTATTGTTCACCTTATGCTTCACGAATAACTACAAATGATTAATGATTTAATTATTGAATCCCGTGCATTTGTGTGAAACTTTAATTTCCGGGCCGGCTCCAGTACTCCATTTAGGGCTTTCCTGGACGAAGCTCGAGGGCATTGAACACAGAAAACAGTGATCCACGCAGAAGGGGCACAACGTCAGGTGAAAGAATATTGATTTCAGCCATTAATACCAACTTGTGACCCCCAAAAATCCAAATTTTACCCCTATTCTCTATGAAAACAACTGAAATGGTATTTTACTGTCTTTACTCACCTTTCCATACCGCTTTCAGCGATTTTAACCAATTTTTGACCACTAAAAACTCAAAATAGACCTGAGAATTTCTGAAAATTGCTCATCTTCGAACTCATGCTTACGTTTGGCAATAACAATATTTTGGCTAAAATTTGGAATTATTATTATGCACTCAATGTGTGGAGTGAAACGTAAACAAACATAATTATATCATGACTATACATATAAATTTCTGTTTAAATCTAAGGATGAAATAAGGATGCTCTGAAAAGGATTTGCCCTTAAAACGATTTCAAAAATGTATGTTCCGACATTTTTGGACCAATGGCAAAAGCTTCATTTTCACTGAAAATTCGCTACCAATGTTGCCACGAACAAGTGCTTGTGATGTATCGTTTTCCATGTTTTTAGGGCGAGAAGACCGAATATGAAGTTGATTTCGACCAGAGTGAAGAATTGAGGTTGCAACGAAGGTTCAGCTTCCAAAATTCATTTTTATGAGTCAGAAACCTGGAAAGTTGTCTGAAACCACCATAAAGTTGTATAATAACACTAGCAGTAGTGTTAGCGGGTGAATCAAGACAATTAAATGGCACCAACAATGTTCAAAGATAATCTGTAAAAAAGGAGAAGAGAAAAAAAAAAGGAGCAGAGGTCGTGTTTTTGGGGGCCAAAATTGTTGGAAACCATTTATAACAACTAGTTCAATCACTGAGCATGAAAGAAATAATAAATGAACATCAATATTTCTTTAGGTATGTGTCCAGTAGAATAATAAACACATGTGACAAGGACTTTGCAGCGTTTTTTATAGTACAACCTGCACATAAACCACACACATAAAAGCACATAAATAACACACATAAAAACACACAAATAACACATTCGACGGAAGAAAACCTCAATAGGGGAAAATGCAATCGCCCACGTTTCAATTCCCCCCACCTTGTGAACAACGAGGCCCTTCCACTATTTTTATAAAGGTTTTCTCAGATTCGGGAAAGGATTTAGGAATGCAGTAGAGAAAACGGGGAGAAAAGTTTTATGAAAGGGGAAAGAACGGACGAGGGAGGTCGGAGTCGGAGAGAAAATCCCCAGGTATCCTGAGGGGGGGCCGCTGCCTGGAAGGGTGTTTTTCGATTTATACTAACCATTAATTTTCTCAATTCAATGTATTTCATTAACACAACGGACATATTCATTGTTTGATGTATTAAAAGTAAGACGTAAAGAAAATAAAAGTAATAAGTATATATTTTTTATCCTAAAGTAGGAAAATGAAATTAAGAAATTAAGAGATTTTAGTATGAAACACTAAAATCGCGATTAAAAAATGGGAGGGTCGCCTAGCGGTATGAAATATACTTTACGACCTATTCTCATACCTACCAAATATACATACTGTCGTGAGTCCCTCCCGGGAACACTCCACTAGCAACCTTAAAGCTCTCACCAATATCCTTATGTAAAACTTACTTTCCGCTAATAAACATCTGAGTGGGGAGACAGGCAACAGAATCCAGGGGGCACAACCTGGAGCCCCACTACCAACTCCCAACAGGGAGTTGGAGGGAGAGGCCTCCAAGTCCTATATAACCCTGGATCCTGGAGCTTTAGCTTCATTCGACACTTCCTCTAACCAGCTCTCTCTTCTCTCTCTCTTACCTTCCTCCTCTCAGATGATCGGTGGATTACCGCCGCCTGGGAATTTACCTCCTACCTTTTCCTCTTGTCTAGATGATCGGTGGACTACCTCCGCCTAGACAAGCACCTCTCCTCCTCACCTAGATGATCGGTGGATAACCGCCGCCTAGGTAAATTCCCTCACTCACCTCTATCTCCTCCCAAAGTCGTAGATGATCGGTGGACTACCGCCGCCTGCGACTTTTCTCCTTCACGCCACCGTGATGAAAATTCTAAATTCATCACACATACGAAATTTCATAAAATTCGGTCGAGCCGTATCGGAGACACAGACACTTTTTTTTTTTTTTTTTTAAACAGTACAAACTGTACATAAATAGCACACATAAAAACACATAAATAACACATCCGACAGAAGAAAACTCAGTTGGGGAAAATTCTATCGCCCACGTTTCAATGGATGATGCCGCATTGGCTCCCGTGAAGTGATAATGAGTTCGTATTGACTCCGGATTATCAACTTTGCCATCAGTCCGTCTTGCTTCGGTTCTTCATGGCCGTTTCGGTTCCCCTTCTCATACCACTGTACCTGTTTAGTTCACACGACGCATGACATGATATTCCAGTCCTCGTCTATTAGTCTTTCCTATTCGTTCAATTCGCATGTGTCCATTTTGGTTTATTATTCTGTGAATAATACACCTATGTATTCGCTCAGCAAAAAAAATTTATAACACCCCCTCAAAATTTTTTCTTTTCCGTTTCAAGGTGTGTAGATTCCAAAAATGCAATGTCCGTCCGCCGTCCGCCGTATCACGTCTACAGGCTTCATTTTCGGTCTAAAAAAATCGTTCTTTCGCACACATGCTCCATTTGGGCCCTAGTTGTGTCCCGAAACTTTTCAGCCCGATCGGAATATATCCAGGGGAGTTATGAGTGAAAATGTGTATAAAAATAGGTACTTTTTGTGTTTAAGTAACATGTTAGTAAAATGAGCTTTTGAGGTATAGTATTCCATGTTTTTGGGGACGAGAAGACCGAATATGAAGTCGATTTTTACCAAGGAGTGGAAAATTGAGGTTGTACCAGATGTTCAGCTCCCAAAATTTATTTTTTATGAGTCAAAAACCTGCGAAATCGTCTGAAATCACTATCAATTTGTATAATAACACTAGAAAAAATGTCAACACGTGGATCAAGACGATTAAATGGTACAATCAATGATCAAGGGTAATTTGAAGAAAAAAAAAAAGGAGTGTAGTACCTAATTCAAGTTCTGGGGGCCAAAATTTGTGGAAACCACCAGAAATAGCCATTTCAATTAACTTACATGAAAGAAACAATAAATAAACAGCCGGCATTTCTGTAGACCAATAAAATAATAGAATAATAAACCCATGTGACAAGGACTTTGCAGCGTTTTTTCAGTAGCATGGAGTTTATTTATGCTTGGAAAGGCTGGTAACGATTACGTTATAAATAATTACAAGTTTGGGTTCCACAAGCGTTTATAGGAAGGGGTAGCTCGGTTTAACTGTACAAAACGGGTGTGTACCGCTTTTTTGAAACTTTTGAACAAAGTGATAATGGACCAGAATCTTACGAGATAGTACTTTGGCACGTCAAAAAATCAGTAATTCATTGAAACTGAGAGCAGCATCGTCCAACAATGATTATTAGAGGCGAAATTGCCAACAGTGGTAAAGATCTAACTGAAAAAGGCATGATCAGACTTCGGAAACATTCAGCAGCTGCTAAACTTGGAATGTTTCCCGAACTGCCCACACAAACACCAGGAAAATAACAAAAAATCAGCGAAAAGTGTGCAACGTAATTCAGGGGTTCGTTGATTATTTTAAAAATAGACGTATTACGAGAATAGACTTTACGAAAACAGTTTCAAGTTCAAGCCACAGTTTTAAATTTCAATTTACATTTTGGTTTATTATTTTCAATAATGAACCATTGGAATCGAGCATGAAAAAAAAATTCTCACCCCCCCTCAAAATTTGATGGTTTACGTTTCAAGGTATGTAGAATCCAAAACTGCAATAAAAATATTTCTGTCTGTCCGCCGTACGCCGTACGGGCCACTTTTCTTAGTTACCATGAAAGAAAATTGATGAAATTCGGGTTATAGGTTCCGTTCGGGGTCTAGTTGGTCCTCGAAGCTCGACGTTACTGTGCGTCATCTGTAAGGGGTTCAAAATAGGGGTTAAAATTTTCAAAACGCCTATACCATTTTTTTTTACGTGAATATTTTTACGGTTTTAAATAGTTCTTGAACTTGCGAGTTTTTTAAGACCATCCGGAGCGTCGTACGTCCAGCCGTTCGTTCACAGTAAGGCCCCGAAGTTTGCACCGACAGGCATTTTCGACTCCAGTGTGAATGAAATTGTATACAATTCAAACCAAATCTCGTAACCAGAGACGCGCCCACAGTAGGAAATTTGGCGGAGATGAAATCATTGCTAGGGATCACCTGATTATATTGGCGGAGTATGAAGTCGAGTTGGTTGTTCTGTGATATTATTTAATTTGAAAAATGATGGCTCTTTTGGAGTTTGTTGGTAGGTAGTGAAACTTGAACAAACGTTGAAGTAGGTATTATTGATGGGTAAATTATTACTACGGTAAATCATTACTCAACGGTAAATTATTACACAACGGTTCACTATACCGTCTACGTAGAAGGGGCTGGAGTTTGTTGGTAGGTACTTTCGCAACTTTTTTCACTCCTGATCAACAATTTCTTTTCAGAACTTCATTATGTGTGTTTCTTTTTGTTAGGTACTATTTGTCATCGGCAGAATTATTTTAGCAACATTTAACTCGTGATTTAGGTAGGTACCTAGTAACGTGTATGGGGTTAGGTACTAACCTACGGAGGGTCTGCGATCTACATTATATGTATAGAATAGTACATATCATAAATTATATAGACGGGTTATCCATACATAGAGCTGTGATCTGTAACGGAAGGGTATTCTATACAAAATAATAAACCGTTGTGCAGGGATTTGCAGCGTTTTTTAAATATTTCAAACATTGCATGATCAGATCAACGATTTTTTGCTTCAAACGAATTTTGAACCATGCCTACAGCAACTGTCGACAGTCCTAAGCCTGTTGAATGGGAAGGGAAATATTGTGACCGGGAGCCTAAACGACCTTACCTTTTGCTTCAAAAGGGAACCGAAACGGACCTCTACATTAAGGGAGGTCGGAGCCGAAGCGGATGAACGGGAGCCGATACGGATACGTCGGTTTCAATTCCCCCCACCAGGTGAACAACGGGGCCCTTCCAGTATTTTTATAAAGGTTTTCTCAGATTCGCGAAAGGATTTAGGAACGGGGTAGAGAAAACGGGGAGAAAAGTTTTATGAAAGGGAAAAGAGCGGACGAGGGAGGTCGGAGTCGGAGAGAAAATCCCCAGGTATCCTGAGGGGGGGCCGCTGCCTGGAAGGGTGTTTTATGATTTACGGGGGCCCCAGCGCCGCCGACGACGCTTTGTTCCGTAAGAACAATGATAACAACAATTAGGGGGTTGGGGAAGTAAGGTTTCCCCCGTCCACGGTTTTTAATTGTATTTCGCGGGGACGGGATTTCGGGGACGCGGAAAACGGACGGGGACGGGCGAGGGGGGCGTTCGCGAACATTTGTCAGGAATAAGGAGCCCTTAGGACACGCCCTGGCTGTAAACGGGCTGAAATATTACTCTCCATAACGCCGGAGTTTTTACACTGGAGGGATATAAATGCATCCTCCCCCCCCCCCCCCCCCCTGAGTACCACCGGTTTTTCCATGTTCTCCGCCCCCCAACCATCCCGATCGTCACTGGATACCCGCAACAATTCCACTTACACACCGTCCGGACGGTTTCCGACCCGCATCCATGGTCGAACCGTACCCCCACCTCAACCGACCACTTCCACGGTGACACGCAACAATTGGTACTGTGTAAGGGCGTCGGGGGAAAAAACATATTCAATTTATATGTTCCGACTAATTGACCCGAACTGCCCCTCGCGGAACTGATGAACAAGCCCCCCCCCCCCCCCCATCACGTCAACCCACCACCGAACATACCTTTTTTTTTTCCTTTTAGCGAATTTTCGAAGAAAAGGAAGCTATTGTTCTCGGTCCAAAATTTTTAAAACTCGAATTTCCGAAAGTACCAAAATCCGTTTCAGACCATCCTGAATTCACTGCCGAAAGACACCAAAAATTATATATATATATATATATATATATATATATATATATATATATATATATATATATATATATATATATATATATATATATATATATAATTAGTGATGGTTAATGTCTAGTCCAATATCAGTAGGTATATGTGGAGGTGTGGAAATGACCGATCTAGACTTTTTCAGTGGAAACTTCTTTATCTAATTGTTTCCTTCCACGACGTTTCGACCCAGGGACTGGGTCCTAATCATGTGGATAATCTGCTGTCTGTTTCCTCAACAGTTGATGATGATGGTAGTTAAAATTAGTGTTAAGTAGTACAATTTACTTGAAACTACGCAAAGTAACTGCGGGTAATTTGATAACAGAAACAAGCAAAAAAAAAAAAAATGGCGGAAGGCCTGAGATAGGGGGACTGTTACAATGGCAGTGGGTTGATAGGGGCGCCATTTGATGGGAGATTTTGAATTTCTATCTTATTTCTATTATTCTTATTTCTATCTTATTTGTCGGGTTATTTGGTGGCTATTTGAGGGTTATAACTGGGTTATTTAGAAGGAACAGATAAAACTAAAAATTATGGATTAAGTTTGTGGTGTTATTATTACTTGAGTAATTTTGAATATACAGTAGACAACCCTTTTACATCTCTCTTGAAATTAATACTCTTCTCTTCATTCTTGACCATATAAGCTACTTCTTTAATTTTACGTTTTTCAAAGTTAGGTTCCAAACAACAAATTTTCCAGTCTTGGACTATAGGATTATGCTTGCTGATGGCTATGTGTTTGGCTAAAGCTGTTGCATACCTCTCATTCTCAGGGTCCTGGCTGTTTTTTAGTAAGGCTTTTTTGTTGTCATGATTGTGCCCTTTCATTCTTTCCATCCCCAATTGTTTGGTTTCTCCATAGTAGTGGGCATCACAATCTTGGCACTTAATTTCATATACTATGTCACTAATTTCGTTTTTGCTTAAAGGATCTTTTAGTCTGGAGAAAAGTGTTTTATTTTTATTTTTGGTGTTATTGTAGAATGCAATTTTAACATTTTCACTGTAGGAATTTACCTTTTTCTTCAAATAATCTGAAATGGGTCCTATATATATCTAAGTGAAACATATTTTAAGGTGCTGGGGTTATTTGCTGTTGGGGTTGGTTGAGTTGAATTACTAGCAATGGGGGGGGCCGTTTTGTAGGTCAGCTTGAGACGATTTATAATTACTAGTTTTGTTGATTGTTTGGTAAATTATTTTTTTGATCAATTTTATTGGATACTGGTTTGCTAATAAGACTGTTTTTGTGTCATCTATGATTCTATTATGAAACTGGGCGTCGGCTAAATCTAATCTTCTTTTCAAGAGGTTTTTTGCAGTATTAAATTTATACTGAAAGGGTTGGTGGGACAAGAAGTTGATAATGCGGCCTGAGTAAGTTGGTTTGTGGTAATAATCCGTGGTGAGGGAACCATCTTGTTCTTTTATTATTTTGAGATCTAGGAATGGTGTACTATTGTCCTCTTCTCTTCAATGGTATACTATTGTCTCTTCTTTACAATGGAATTAAAAAAAAAATGGTGGAAATCATCATAAATATCTATTTCAATCATTCCACATGAAAGAAAAATAATAAAAAATCCGCATTTGAATCTGTCCATCCGTTGAAACGCTATGAATGAAATACTACTAAAAAAACCACAGTCATGCAGCATGGCTATAAGAGCGAATTTTCGAAGTTTTCGGCATCTTCCTCCTCCGCCTAAAATTTTCTGAATATTAATTTTCGGCCAATGTTTTCCCAACATGATACCATACAAAATTAAAACAGGAGTAGTTTTACGCAAAGTAAAATTTGGGGCGGAAGGAGGGGGAGGGGGAAATCAAAAATGTTTTGAATACATACCAGAAGAGTAGGTATTGGATACGTAACAATTTTTTGTTCCATTTTTTGCCGAGTAAAACCTCGGTTTGTAGATTTTCCAACGCTGAACACGATGGTGAAGTCAGAATTGCGATATCCCATTCCGTTATCAGATTAGAGCAGACGAACCAGGAAGAACATCTCAAGAAATAACCACGTTCCTTCATCTTCAAAGTGCTCCAGTTTGAGAATGGAATGAGATATCGCAATTCTGATTTCACCATCGTGTTCAGCGTACAAAAACCTTTAAAATGAGGTGTCACTTGTCAGACTTTTTCATTTTGGGAATTTATGGGTAATTTTCCCCCCCTAAAATTCCCCAAAACTCCCCCTTAGAGTGACCCGATTCTGCCCATCTTCGAACTTAGCCTGTCGATTGCCAAGACAGATTTTTCGTGCAAATTTGAACTTTTTATCTCAATTCTATCGAGAGTTATCGTCTGGAATGACACATACATATATAAATATATAAATATATAAATATATAAATATATAAATATATATATAAATATATATATAAATATATATATATATATACATATAATTTTTGGTGTCTTTCGGCAGTGAATTCAGGATGGTCTGAAACGGATTTTGGTATAAAAATCTTTCGGAAATTCGAGTTTTAAAAATTTTGGACCGAGAACAATAGCTTCCTTTTCTTCGAAAATTCGCTAAAATAAATTTAACAGTCAACAAGAATCTCTAGAACTCCAATAGAATAATAAACCCATGTGACAAGGACTTTGCAGCGTTTTTCCTTTTTTCCGTCTATTTAAAGGTCCTTCCCTCACATCCTCCGCAAAGGTTTTAATTTCAATTTTCATTATTCATTTATTTATTCAAATGTTTTCATTTCAATTTTCATTATTTATTTATTTATTTATTACGAAAGAAAGAAACAGACAACATCCGAACCGTTTTCTCTTCACAGGGAAGAAACGCGAAACGTCAAATCATTACGGAAGTTGACAAAATCGAATTTGAAAATTGAAAACCCAAGCAGTTTCGCTACTCCGGTTCGACCTCATTAATTTTGGTATCATTTTGTTGGAGCACTTCCTGTGAGTATTGTTAGATAGAGGAAGTTTGAAGGAATATCAAAGAATTTGAAAAAAAGGTGCAAAGTCCTTGTCACATGCGTTTATTATTCTACTGGACATACCTACAGAAATGCTGGCTGTTCATTTATTGTTGTTTTCATGTAAAATAATTGAAATAGCTATTTCTGGTGGTTTCCACCAATTTTGGCCCCCAAAACAGGAATTAGGTACGATTTTATTTTTTTCAAATTATCTTTGATCATTGGTAGTGACATTTAATCGTCTTGATCCTCGTGTTGACACTTTTTCTAGTGTTATCATCCAAAACTGATGGTGATTTCAGACGATTTCCCAGGTTTTTGACTCATAAAAAATCAATTTTGGGAGCTGAACAGCTGGTAAAACCTCAATTTTCCACTCTTCAGTCAAAATCGACTTCATATTATTTGTTCTTCTCGTCCCAGAAACAAGGTAAACGATACCTCACAAGCTCATTTTACTAACATGTTACTAAAACACAAAAAGTACCTATTTTTATACCCATTTCCACCCATAACACCCTTGAGTATATTCCGATCGGGCTGCAAAGTTTCGGGACAAAACTAGAGCCCAAATGTAGCATGTGTGCGAAAGAACGAATTTTTTAGACCTAAAATGAAGCCGGTGCACGTGATACGCCAGACGGCGGACGGACGGATTTTCTGAATCTACGCACCTTGAAACATAAAAGAAAAAATTTTGAGGGGGTGCTATAAAAATTGTTTGCTGAGCAATTACATAGGTGTATTATTCACAGAATAATAAACCAAACGGAGTTATTAGCGGAATCAGCATTAGTGGAAATATAAAACCTTTAAATATTTCCGTTTCCCTTTGAAATGGGTTTTCCACTATTTCACCGCGAGTGATGTAGTTCGTTGCGGTATGAGTGGAGAAGCCTGGACTGAAGCCCACACTGTGGGAAGCGAAGAGGTTTCCTTCTGCGATCAGTTTCATCCCTGCACCGGTTGACCGTGATGTTCCAGCAGGCAGTAGACCTTTTTGGGCAAGTGATGGGGGGAGGGAGGGGTATGGCCGCCAAACGCAGGGCTGCGGGCGGTGATCCAATACCATTCATCAAAATGAAAATCGTTGGCCCGAATCGCCACTTTACCTTCGGGGATAAGTAGCAGTTAATTACCCACGACGATTGGATCGCACGATAACGAAGGAACCGCAACCACTGACGCAAATGGCGGACTGTTTCGTCCGAGCCAAATTATCCTCGAGAATCTCACACCGTAGCTAATAATCGCCATAGGCGGACAAATACAGGGTTTCAATCCGTAGACGAACCCACCCATATAAATCTCTGGCCTATGAACAGCCAGCGATTTTGATATGAATCACATCTATGCATCAAAATAGAAAGAATTCTTGAATCTATCATAGCATGTACCGAACTGGTTAGTTATTATCCGTCCATATTATCTACTTCATTTTCGGTATCAAAAATTCGATGTTCCCCCAACCTCCATTTGGGCCGTACTTGTGTCCCGAAACTTTGCATCCCGATCGGAATATACCCAGGGGTGTTATGAGTGAAAAAAAAAAAAAAAAGAATGGGTGTAAGAATAGGGTTTTTTGATGTTTTAGTAACATGAGGTTGTGAGGTAACGATTTCCAGGTTTTTTAGGATTAAGGGACCGAATATGAAGTCGATTTTGACCAAAGAGCGGAAATCTGAGGTTCTAACGAAGTTCAGCCTTAAATATACGTTAAATTTTGATTAAAATCGTCATTCTTCCGCAAACAGTCCCAATTTTGGAACACGTTTCGCTCCTAGTTGTGGTCCGAAGTCGGCAGCCCGATCGAAATACAACATCCAGGGGTGTTATGGGGGGAAAATTGGTGTAGGAACAGGGTTTTTCGAAGTTTTTTTGAGGTTCTAGTGAACATGAGCTTGGGAGGTATCGTTTTCCAGGTTTTTTAGGGCGAGAAGTCTATGAGAAGAATGTGAAGTAGATTTTGAAGAACTGAGGTTGTAACGAAGGTTCAGCTCCAAAATTCATTTTTTATGGGTCAAAAACGTGGAACACTTAACACTAGAAGTAGTATCAACATGTGAATCAAGACAATGAACAGCCGACATTTCTGTAGCTCAGTACACCAGAATAATAAACCCGCGTGACAAGGACTTTGCAGCGTTTTTCCGAACTTTTAATCGGTAATCACCTTGTGCCAATATGGATATCTGATAAGTGTCCAAAAGGCGGTCTACTAGGCACGAGGATGCATAGGGGTCTAAACGTTGAGAGATTTCCAATTCAAGTGACCCATTGCAATGGTTCTGGCGCGAAAGAAGCATTGTTCTCGATATTTCACTTTCACTTGTAATTCCATAGACTGCGAATGGATAAATTATTGTTATAAAAAAAATATGCATAGGTACACGTTCAATAACCGCACAGTGACAACTCAAATACGTCTGCCAATACGAGTAGGCAGTATAGCTTGTGATGAATTTAAAATTGCTTCACGGTGGTGTGAGGGAAATTGCCCAGGCGGTTATGAGCGAATCACCACCGACATCTGGGATCTTTTTGGAGAGGTAGAATTTTGGAGGTGAGTGGTAGAATTTGCCTAGGCGGTTATGAGCGAATCACCACCGACATCTAGGATCTTTTAGAGGAGAGGTGTCCAGGCGGTTATGAGCGAATCACCACCGACATCTGGAATTTTTGGAGGAGGAGGTTTTGCCTAGGCGGTTATGGGCTGACCACCACCGACATCTAGGATCTTTTGAGAGAGGAGGAGAGAGCAAGGTAGAGGAGAGAAGAGAGAGCTCGTTAGAGGAAGTGTCGAATGAAGCTAAAGTCGCAGGATCCAGGGTATTATAGAAAAGGGAGGCCTCTCCCTCTAACCCCCTGTTAGGGGTTGGTGGTGGGGCTCCAGGTTGTGTACCCTGGGTTCTGTGGCTTGTCTCCCCACTCGATTTGTTTATTGACGGAAACTAACTTTCGTGTTTGAGTATTGGTGAGAACTTAATTTAGAGGAGTGATCCCGGGAGGGACTCACGACATAGCTTCTTCACTTGAATCACATGAACGTATAGAATAGTTGGGTAGGTTCATTTTGATACGGGACCATCTGCGATCCAACCCGCGTGTACGTTCAAAACCCTCTCTACGACTATTTTTCGCGTATTCAGAAGCGTTACAAGGAAACGGCCAACATTTCATGTTGCGCATGCGCAGACGGAATTTCTGTACGATTTCAATGAAATTCATACGGAACTATCAAAGAATTATTCTTGATTGACCCTCCAAATCTGAACTCATTTCAACGATTTCAAGTATTTCACGTTAGCGCATGCGCAGACGAAAAAATTTCCATGATTTTGAAACGAGACCACCTGCGATCCAACCCGCGTGTACCCTCACAATTTCAGCTCTCTACGATTGTTTTTCGCGTAGTTAGAAGCGTTACAAGGAAATGGTCAACATTTCACGTTAGCGCATGCGCTGACGAAAGTTACAGTACTTTTTCAATGAGACTTTGATACGGGACCGTCTTTGACCCAACCCGCACCTACCCTCCAAATTTCAGCCCATTTCGATCATTATTTCGGGTAGTTATGGACGTTAAAAGGAATTACCACAGACAGACAGACAGGGAACCAAACATTTTTCTCGATGTCTGAAACGCAAAATGGTAGTGGAAATTTTCATTTTTGGGGACATAAATTTTTTTGTACTCAATCACGAATCCCAAGGCTTCCCTACCTTCGGTAGTGAGAAAACAATAATTGATAACATCATTGTACAGATATTTGGATTCTGCAGGAATTATCGAATGGAGCGATGACTTGGAGAGATAGAACGGCACACGACCGCAGGACCTAGTGAACCTTCGACCGGATCACGTTAGGGTTACATGACCAACTTGTAGCAGTTTGTTCGAAAATTTCTTCGTTTTAAAGATATCCGGCAATTTGTGTTTTTCCAACTTCCCATCCCTTACCACATAAAAATGCTAATAAATTATAAAATATTGAGACGACAACAAATACAATTACACCGTCTGAAAGATCGTTAAATTTACTTTAAGATTCCTCTGTTTTCAATGGTCAGAGTTACCTAAAATGTAGGCCAGTATCACTTGGAACATTTGAAAATTTAAAAATTTAAAATTGTGAAAGATTGTGCCGTTCTACTGAGGTTACCAAAAAATACCTACAACTTGTCAAATTTCACAAAAACTTCTTGATCTAATAGGCTTTACACTGATATATACTTAGATTTAAAAATAACGTTGTAGTAGAGTTAAATGATAATTGAATGATTGAAAACATGAGCAGAGGTGAATTTGGGGGGGGGGGGGGGGGAGGGAAATTAATTAGACCTCGCAAATAAAACTTCCATCCTTCACATTCCAGCATTATTTTTATTTAACCAGTCAAGGAAACTTAAGTTTTATTTGACGAGGTTTAATTAATCCAACCCCCCCACCCCCCCACCAGCAACAATTCACCTCTGCTCATGTTTTCAAACGTTCAAATGTCATTTTTTATCTCTACTACAACGTTATTTTTAAATCTAAATATATCAATTTAAAGCCTATTAGATGAAGAAGTTTCATCTAAGTTGTACGTATTTTTTGTAACCTCAGTACCTAGAACTTACAATTTTTTTCACAATTTTAAATTTTCAAATTTTCAGATGTTCTAACTGATATTGTCCAACATTTTAAGTAACTCTGACCATTGAAAACAGAAGAATCTTAGAGGAAATGTAACGATCTTTCAAACGGTGTAATTGGATTTGTTGTCGTCTCAATATTTTCTAATCTATTAGCGTTTTCATGTGGTAAGGTAATGGAACGTTGGAAAAACAAAAATTGCCGGATATCTTCAAAACGAAGAACTTTTCGAAAAATTTCTACTGAGCATTTTTGGTCCAAATGAAGAGCAGAATTGATTCCCTGAGTTTCTTCAGAAGGAAATGGGACATCCTGTATAACGACGGACTTTATATATACGAGAGAGCTTATTTGTTTATTCTTGTTTACTATTCCATACAACTGGAGCAAGGGCCGGTACCTGCGGAGCTCACACAGCTAATCATGAAGACGCATAGAGTTTATTGCAAATTACAACCCGTCGTGAAATCTTCAACTCCGCTTCTAACAAAGCCCCAGCGACTCTACGCTGTCAGCAAAATCGTAGAAACCAAAAGAATCCCGTCCCGAAGAAAAGCCCCGTTTACGACGAAGGACGACGAAGGAGAAAATCTCTTTCCGTCAAATCATCTTTCGTCCAACCGCTTCCGAAAAGTATACCTACCGCTTGCGTCACCCCCTTAGTTACGGGGAAATTTAAACCTTCTGCCGTCGTCAAGTGACACCAAGTTTACGATGATGGAGTCGGCTATGGGAAAATTCATGGTAGCCTATTTCCGGTGAACATAATTTTGAAACAAAAAAGAGGACCTTCTAGAAATGTAACACAAATTTTATCAAATAATACCTATATATTTAATCTTATAAAATAAATATTCAGAGTAAAAACGGTTCAAACTAAACAATAATATAATTGAACTGTAACAGCAGGGCAGATAGTAACAAGGATTCTTGCGAATACGCTTCATTTTAGACACCAAAACGCTGCAAATTATTACACAATGGTTTTACCTGTATAAGTAGATGCCCCTCTTCTGCGTAGATCACTGTTTTCTGTGGTCAGTATTCTCGAACTCCCCCCAGGTAAGCCCTAAATCGAGTAATAAAGCCGGCTCCGGAATTAAAGTTTCCTACAAATGCGCGGGATTCTATATTTCAGTCATTAATTATTTGTAGTTATTCATGAAGCATATAAGGCAAATAATAAACCGTTGTGTAATAAAAATTGTAATGATGAAATATCTGTAAGTGTGACAGCATTTTATGTTTCACATGATAGAGATGCTGTGAGTTTTTTGGGTAGTTTGGAATCTCATTTGAATAAAAACTCGACGTCTTGCTGTCATATATTGGGAGGAGATATGAATATTGATATCAAAAAGTCCTCACCGGTTTCAAGCGAATATTTGAACATAATGACAGAATATGGGTTCGTTGATAAATGATTTTACAAGAGAAGTCAATAATTCTAAATCTTGCATTGACCACATTTTTCTCAGAAGTCCTTGCGCAAAATATGGCTTGGGAATTGTCTACACTAGCGAAATTTCAGACCATTTCATGTGTTTAGCGGGTGTGCATATATCAGGGTATTCTGATCGTCTTAATTGTGTTGATCTAGCTGGTAGTGATGTGGTTATAACAAAAGTTAATTATGAATTGTTGGATAAGCTATTACTGAATGAATCATGGAACAATGTATACAGTCAGACTGAAGTGGATGGTGCTCATGCTAACTTCTGTGTAACACTCAAAAATTATATTGAGTCTTGTAATTACACTGTTCGTTTTGGGAGGAAATTTAAAAAGCTGAAATTGTGGAATACTAAGGGTATACTTGTGTCCATTAGAAATAGAGATAAATTAAGTAAAAAAAATAAGAAGCGACCTTTTGATGTTGAGTTGAATCAATATTACAAAAAATATCGCAATGTCTTGAATGCGGTTATAAAGAATGCTAAATGTATGTATTTTGCTAAACTGTTGGATGAAAGTAAAGGAGATCCTAAAATCATGCTCTTTCACGGAATTCAATATCAGTAACTACATATTGAAGAGATGGGCAGTTGTGAAAAACTGAATTACAGCCGTCAACAGCATCCGTAAAGACGGAAGATACTATCAAATCCTTCCTTACAAAAAGAGAAACTCCCTCAGCCCTGTTTCCATGAGACTAACTCGAAAAACTTCTATAACCTGGTAATGAGAAAATCAGCCCATCAATATTCCAAGTTTCAGATAATATAACTACATGCACCTGAAATCACCTGAATGAATGCCTAAAAAAATCGAAATTTTTCTTTAAGCTACGGATATTTTGATTAATCACATTCAAACCACCGACCTTAATCAGGTTTAACTCAACATCCTCTATATTAGAACACCGAACAGTATCAACATTTACAATACGCGATACGTAAGTACCATTAATGAATTGGTTTGCCTCCATGAGAAGAACGAAGATCCGTGTTCCTCTGCATTTTGTTTTCAACGGGTGATCCAAGAGATAGACGCTTTTGTGTATCCATAGTTTTAAGGAGATTCAAATCGGTGATACGAATAGGTCTTGATGAGGCTGAGTCATCTTTTTTCACTAAGATTCCTCCTCCCGATGACCACGCGTATTTAAATTGGTATTCGTTGGCGAATCTCCGTGCAAACCAAAACAAACGATTGTTTGTTGGTGTTAGACGCTCGTTGACGTAGATCTTAGTCTCAGGAAAATTAGCATGCAGATCTCTAGCGGTTATCTCCCTATGAGATCTCATCTGCTTCAAAAAACTATTCATAATGAGAGAGTTTGAAAATTTAACGATGATCCGACCCGAACTGTTTTCAGGGGAAGATGCTCTACCCCTCTGGCGTACGGTTTCATACGATAAACATTGTCAATATCACGAGCTTGAAGCGGTACCTGTATTTTGTTTGCGATAGAAGAGACGATTTCCAATACATTTTCATTACCCGATACCGGAATCCCCTTCACAATAACCGAAGTTGACAAAATTGATTGATCAAGATCATTCACCTCCCAATCTAGCATCTAGCAACTGGACAGCATTTTTTAATTCAAAATTCTCTTTTTGGAGCGAGTGATTTTCATTTTTAACTTCGTCCAATACATTTTTCATACTTGTAAGGGACTTACTCATGTCTTCAAACTTCGCATT